>JABUQX010100441.1:32500-33804 GCA_015478945.1 Trachelipus rathkii
ACCGCTGCCTTGTTTCTTTTCACCAATCAGTCCCCTCAGTCCTCGACGGCACTCTTTCGACGCAAAAACCAGATATACCTTCCCTACACACTCAATTAACTTATTCCTCTATAATTTCTATACAGTTCCCCTTTTCCTCCTTTACCTTATACAAGGTACTAATTAACCGCTCTACACCCTCACAATCCCTTGAACTATACCATTCCGTAAACCGCTTATTTACACAACTTTCCAAATCCCAATCAATACCATCTCGCCCCGCTCTTGAATCATTTCACTAGTAATTTCATCCTATTACTGCAGATTTACCATTCTCAACTTTCTCACCCTACCTCTTACCTCCTCATTACTAATAACCTCATCCGCAAAATACCTATTCCTTCTTGCACCATCAAAACCGCACACATTCAGTAACACCTCATCATTACTGTTATTATTGTGCAGATTTTCGAATTGGTTCTTTCCCTCCCCTACATCCATTTGCATCAGTTTACAAAAGCAACCAATCCTATTCATTATTCTTAAGCGATTCCCCTTATTCTCATTCTTAACTTTCGCGCTCCTTCCAGAAGAGCTTCCTATTTTCTTGTTATGTCCTCATTCATCCTCCTTCCAACTGTTCATTTAACTCTTGTTTTTCCTACGTATACACCTTTTAGTATTTTCTTTTTCCTCTTATATAAATTCCAAGCATCTTTCTTTTTGAAACTTCATCCATTTTGCTTAGTACATTCAACACGCTTTCTTTTTTACCTTTTAACTCGCTTTCATCACGCTCTTTCATTCCACCTTTCGGCTTGTTAACATTCTGTACTTCCTACTTTAGCACATCCACAACTTCTTTTGCACTACTAACAATTCTTCTTCATTGCCCCCAGATTTTGCTCAGTAATCAACTTGGTAATTATGGCGATATTTAAAATAGCGAGAGCTCTTACATACTTATCCTTAGTATCTTTTCAACTAACTTCTCCCTCTTAATTTTACCTACTTCCTTTCGAATCACCTTCCTCTCCATCCAAGCGCCCCAGCTTAACTTATTTTACATAGACAACATAATGATCCGATAATCCATTCTCCCCTAACTGATTTAACATCAAACATACTTCAACATCTCCTTCTTCACTCAACACTAATCAATCATACTTTTCACTTCGATACATTCTCTACCTACAACCAACTCTAGTTACTTATGGATACTCTTGTGTTTAAAGAAAGTATTACTTACACACATACCTCTTCTCTTCACAGAAATCAATCACCTTCCTACCATTCTCATTTTCTCCCCCCACTCCAAAACCACC
>JABUQX010100442.1:0-2500 GCA_015478945.1 Trachelipus rathkii
TTATTATTACGCATATATATATATGAGATATATTGAGATATATATATATATATTATTATTATTATATTATTATTATTATATATATATTATATATATATATATTATTATTATTACATATTATTATTATTATCTATTATTATTATTATTTATATATTATTAAACATATATATTATATATATATATATATATATATATTATTATATTATATATTTATATATATATATTATTATTATTATTATTATATTATATATATTACATATATATATATATTATTACATATACATATTATAAACATATATATATATATATATATATATATATATATATTATTATATATATATATATATATATATATTATTATTATTATATTATTATATTATACATATTATTATATATATATATTATATATATATATATATATATATATAGGTGTGTATATATATATGATATATATATATATGGTATTATATATATATATATAAGGTTATATATAAGAGAGAGAGAGAGAGGTATGTAGGTAAGTATATATATATATATATATATATATATATATATATATATATATATATATATATATATATATACTCAAAGATTAAGAGATAATGTCTCGCAATAGCTTCCAAGAACGCAATAAACCGGTCTTGCGGCTCAAATTTCCTGACCCACATAAATGTGTGTAATAGTTTCTTTAACAAAAAAATACATCGTGAAAAGTGAATCCTTATAACTTAGTCTTATATTGGCAAACCAAAAATTTGTGGGCGAAACGGTATATCGGCATCCACAATTTTTAGTAGTACAGTAAAATTTGAATTTGTCAACAATTTTCGTGATATAACAGTTGGAATGACATTTATCGCAAATGTTTTGTTCCAAAATCAGTTTCTAATACTGCAAAAACCTTAATAAAGTGGATTCGTCATTACAAATATCAAATAGGTCGTATAAATCCATATTTAAAGTTAAGTAAATCACTGTCCAAAAAAATTTACACTTAACTTAAACCATTCTAAAGCACAACTAAATATTGCAAAACCTTAAATACACTACACTTATTATTCTAAATTTCATATATTTCCTAAATATTCATATGTAAAATTTATTCAACTCACACATCCTATCTGTACAATTTCTTAAATAACAATGAATCCAATATGGCGCCTTTAATGTTTATAGGAATAACATATTTCACCGCCTCGGTATCTTAGGTATAATCGATATACCTATATCAAATATCATTCTTAAACATAGAATTTTTTTTGGGGTCAGACGAAATTATATATATTATATATATATATATATATATATATATATATATATATATATATATATATATATATATATATATATATATATATATATATATATATATATATATATATATATATATATGGCAAATATTATAATATATATATATATATATATATATATATATATATATATATTTAATGTATTGCATTTTCCCATGGTTTCAAATTTAGTTGGCTTTAAAATGAAATTGATATTTAGATATAGTTATTAAACAATTAATAGTTTCTTTATGGATAAATTATTTTAGGGGTTCGAGCTACCTGAGGACAGAGGGGGATGAAGTCACCCTGTCACCCACCGGGAGGCCGGGAGACCCGACCTCCAGCCATCCCTCCAACTATATTGCTGTATCTGTTAGTTGTGAAAAAGGAACTAGCAATATATTGTACAATATATGCTCCATCTCAAGATGGACTGAGACATTCCATTTTTCCTGTTGCAAAATCTGTAAAATCATCCCTTGACATCTTTATGAAGAATTTTTTTATAAAAAAATAATAACCGTAAAAATATATATATATATATATATATATATATATATATATATATATATATATATATAGATATATATATATATATATAAATATATATATATATATATATATATATATATATATATATATATATATATATATATATATATATATATTACGGTTATTATATATGAGACACACTGTGAGGTATGGTTTTTACGGGGGAAGTACAGTAGTAATGGGCCTCTAAAAAAAATAAAAGCAACTAATGTAATAAAATAATTCAAATTACTATTTATTACTATTAAAATAATGTTTAAAATGTTATACAAGAACGCTAATTTTACATTAAGATCATTTATTCTCTTGCGAAACATTATTTTTCATAAGGATCATTGACTGGAGGAATTTCGATTTGTGCCTCCAAGAAAGCATAATTATAATGCTTTCAAAACACTGGTTGTCATGGCAACGTAAAAGAAACCTTATTCTTATTTTGTCTATTTTGAGGATTTTTCCACAAAGCCTCCTCTCGAACACGTCATAAAATAACTCCTCCCAAATTTGGCAAGTAGAGTTGCCCCTTTGCAATAAATATGTGAAACAAAATAAAGAAAACCATTTTTTAAAAAAAAAATAAAAAAAACTTATTTAATATATATATATATATATATATATATATATATATATATATATATATATATATATATATATAT
>JABUQX010100442.1:7500-10000 GCA_015478945.1 Trachelipus rathkii
CACCTGACCTGACCTTACCTAACCTAACCTAACCTAACCTAACCTAACCTAAAATAACCTAACCTAACCTAACCTAACCTACCCTAACCTAACCTTACCTAGCGTACACCTACACCTAGCCTACACCTATCCTACTCCTGCACCTAGCCTCCACCCCGCCTTGAGCTCATCCAGGTAACTGATGCCTAGCCTTTGGTAGGTATCTGTGCTAACATGAGGTCATGTAGGAACCTGACCTGTATGGATCTATCCTAACTTATTTCCATCCGTGCACACACACACACACACACACACACACACACACACACACACGCACACACACACACACACACACACTTATACTTATACACATACACACTTATACTTATATATACACACACACACACACACACACACACACACACACACACACATTCACTATGACACTTATACACACATTCACTATGACACTTATACACACATTCACTATGACACTTACATTTACCCATAGACACTTACATTTACACTTATACACAAACGGTCACAAACACACACACACATACATAACACCCACTTACACCTATACACACATTCACTATGTCACTTTCACACACATTCACTATAGACACCTACATTTACACTTATACACATGTATAAACACATGACCAACCCTTTTATCTTCCATGGGTCATCAGGTGCTCATGAGGAATGTGTATAAGGGGCCGCAGTGAATGTGTGTCTATAAGTGTCATAGTGAATGTGTGTGTGTGTGTGTGTGTGTGTGTATATATGTATTCGTGTGTATGTATAAGTATGAGTGTGTGTGTGTGTGCGTGTGTGTGTGTGTGTGTGTGTGTGTGTGTGTGTGTGTGTGCACGATGGAAATAAGTTAGGATAGATCCATACAGGTCATGTTCCTCATGACCTGATGTTAGCACAGATACCTACCAAAGCTAGGCATCAGTTACCTGGATGAGCTCAAGGCGGTGGAGGCTAGATGGTAGTCTGACAGGTGTAGGCTAGGTGAAAAAGACGCCAGGTAAGGCTAGGTTAGGTATAGGCCAGGGTTAGGTTAGGTTATTAGGTTTAAGGGTAAGATTAGTGTCAGGCTGGGTTAGTTATGTTAGGTATAAATCAGGTTAGGTGCAGGTCTAGGCTAGGTGTAGGCTGGGCATAGGGTCCGGCAAGGTCAATGTCGAAATATCATGGTCAAACAAGGTAATAAGAGGTATATATAGTAATATTATATATATATATATTTATATATAAATAGATAGAATATATATATATATATATATATATATATATATATATATATATATATATATATAATAATATCTATACCCACTTCTCTCTCTCTCTCTCTCTCTCTCTCTCTCTCTCTCTCTCTCTCTCTCTCTCTCTCTCTCTCTCTCTCTCTCTCTCTCTATCTCTTCTCGTACGTTCGTTTGTAGATCCCAATACAAAAGGATTATCCTAAATTTAGACCTAAAGTAGTTATTTCAACACAATTTACAGAGAGAGGTCAGTTTCGTATCTGTAAGGAGTGCGGGTTGTTGTGTTTTCTCGTGGTGGATTGTCAATGTACATAGATAATAATAATAATAATAAAGAAAATCCGAATTATTTAAAAAACTTTGAAATATTTTTAGTTAACATCGAGCGAATAATATAAATGTAAGTGAATAATTGTTATTTTTAAATAAGAACTTAGAAAGATTTTAATAAAATACATGTTATGTTAGCAGAGAAGAACTTATTTTGTTATTTTTATACTTATTACATGGCTAAAGATGATGTAAAGCAGTAAGTCAATAGAACAAAACGTGGCATAGCTTGGTGTAGAGGGGTGCTAGGGGCTGACCTTACTGATTTACTGATTTATTGCTTTAAGGTACGTAAAATATATGTTTTTAATAAAATTTCATAAAATTTTAGTAAAAGTTATTTTAAAACTTGATGGTTATAAAATTTATAAACAAAAAGTATTAACAGTTAATAATAAATTCTTTGTTCAAAGATAATGATTGATTTATTATAGAAGTTTTAAGAAACTTTGAAATAATTTTAGTTATATTTGAATGAGTAATATAAATGTACGTGTTTAATTAAAACATAAAATGTTTTAATAAATTATACGTTATATGTGTAAGTGAGTGTGCGTGTGTGTGTGTGTGTGTGTAAGTAAATCTGTGTGTGTAAGTACATCTGTGTGTGTAAGTAAATCTGTGTGTAAGTAAATCTTGTGAGTGTGAGTAAATCTGTGTGAGTGTAAGTAACCTGTGTGAGTGGCAAATCTGTGTGGAGTGGCAATCTATGTGTGTAAGTAACTGTGTGGAGTGGCACCCAGTAGTGTGTGTGCGTGTGTGTGTGTGTAGGTGTGTGGGTGTAAGTAAATCTGTGTGAGTGTAAGTAAATCTGTGTGTGAGTGTAAGTAAATCTGTGTGAGTGTGTGTGTGTGTGTGTGTGTGTGTAAGTGTAAATGTAAGTGTCTATGGGTAAATGTAAGTGTCATAGTGAA
>JABUQX010100442.1:20000-22500 GCA_015478945.1 Trachelipus rathkii
TATATATATATATATATATATATATATATATATATATATATATATATATATATATATATATATATATATATACTTCCTCACTTTATGGTCTGTGTCTGTGTTCATCACCTGCAAAATCGACGTAAGGTGGCAATGTTTGGGATTTTATTATATTTGTAATACTTCTTTACCATTTTATTCGCCTCTTCAAATAAGTGGAACCAACTGTAAAATTGCAAATAAAAAAATTTAAAAATAAAAAAATTATTGTTATTATTATGCGTAGAAGATATTCAAAATTTTTAACTATCCAAATCATGTTCTAGAGGTTAAATTCAAAATGTAAGAACTTCGTGACTTAAAACTTCCCCCCGGTAAAAATATATATATTTCTGTAGAAATTTCCTAGATATAAATATTAAAATTAAAGAATATGAAAAAAATTGATAGGTATGGAAACTTTAAGTCAAAGATAAGGAAACGGTATATTTAATTCCAACTGTTTCTTTAATATCCCAAAATTTTTACCATAAAGACTTTAATTCACCGAGAGTTTAAGATGTCTTCTGATTGGACTGCTTTCATATATAAGGTTGTTAAAACATTAGAAGAATTGAATAAACACTAATTCTTTAAATAAAGTTACCATAGAATTGAATTATTTATTGCTAATATCACAATGATATGAAAGTACGATTAGCTCTTATCGTATTTTGAACTGATAATAGTTAGTAGTCAAAAAGAAACATATAAACGCACTTTGAATGATTTGGCTATACCTAAGAACGGAATGCAGATTTGGTATTAAATTATTCTAGCTATAAGCCATTAAATCTGCAGAATGTTTCTACCCTGGAAGAATTTTCGCTGAAGAAGTGATGTAGCGCACGCATACGATCTTAAAAACACCTACATAGTTTGTATCAACCGAATTATAAGAAGAGTAAGTTCTTCAAACATTCTCAAAGTGGAGAAATCAGATAAAATCCAAATACAAACAGTATTTACGGGAGCTTTCCTATTCATAAGAAAATGTGATTTTTTACAAATTGTCTCTAGGAGAATAGTTGCCTCTAAGGAAACTGCAACCAGAGATAAATATCTATATAACACTATTTCAAATTATTTAAGCGTTTTAAATAATAAAAAGGCATTGCATATTAACTTGAAACTTTGGAAATATTAATAGTTTATTCATTTGAACTTAACTATTATATTTGTAATTATTTAAGTTTGCATAATTATTCAAATGAAATCATTCCTTAAAAATGTCCGAAGTATACGGACGAAAGCTTGGAGCTGAAATAAATCGAAAATTTAACTTCATTCTGGAAGAATATTAAAAATATTAAAAAAAAATTCTTTAATTAACATCAAAAGCATTAATATTTGGAGCTAACCTGTATTTTTGAATTTGGTAGTCTAATAGGAATGTTGTTACTTTAATAATAAATAAGATGCAAGAAACAGAGGGAAGAGTTTAAAACAAAAGGTTATTCATAAACTATTTTCAACTTCTTATAGATGTCAAATTCATTTGAGCCAATTTCAGGATAAAAAAATAAAAATATCCTCCTGATGTACCTTTTATTTTACTTCTTTAGTTCTGGAATAAAAATAAATGAAACTCCCTTTGCAATATTAAATTCTATTTGTGTCCGAATCTTTGAAACCGTTGCTAAGCAACAATAGTTGCTTCGACTGCGGACCCGAAAAAAAAATGAAAAAAAATTTTAACATATGAAACCGCATCTTCCGTTTTCCCTAATAACCCCAATTCTAATAAAAGTATAATAAAAGAAATTTCTTAAACTACTCAAGAATATTAAAATATATATATATATATAATTATATATATATATATATATATATCTAACTACTCTATATATATATAATATAGTATATATATATATACTATATATATATATTATATATATATATATATATAATATATATATATATTATAATATATAAAAATATAAAAATATATTATATTATATATATATATATTATAAAGAGGAGAGAGAGAGAGAGAGAGAGAAGTTTAAAGAGCTTAAGGACTTTACCTCTCAGGAACTCTTCCACTTTTGTTAATTGCCTCCAAACCTATTCAAAATTTGGAAATCGTCATTTCATTCTCGTAATACAATCAACATTATAAATGGCAGTGATTTTCTGAACTATTTTCGAGTGCTACCCAAAAGATCCGAGATTTTTAATATGAATCCCAAGCTAATTGCAGTTTGATATTCCTCAGCTATGTATCTTTTGGTGTGTCTTTGAGTTTTAATCTGCCAACTGACGTTGTGAGATGTGCACAAGTTTCTTATTTTCTGTTGTTTTTATTACACCGTGTTCTCCTGTTTCTACTAATTTCTAAATGACTGATGTTCTGAAGAAAGGAATCAGCATTAAATTTTGTATCAAGTTCAAATAAACTATAGCTGAAACCCACCAAATATTATAGGATTCTTTTTGTGAGCGAGCTTTAAGCTAAGCAAAAACATTGAATTGTTTAAGC
>JABUQX010100442.1:40000-41339 GCA_015478945.1 Trachelipus rathkii
GCGCAGAAGATCTAGGGATGTGCCTTTCAAAGAGATATTAATAGTTGTTAGGAATATTGCTTTAAGTTAGAATATGAAACTGAGTTTTTGAGGCAATTGAGATAAACTTTTTCTTTAACAGACAATAGGTAGAGAAAGGTAATAATTTGTGCTTCTTAGGCTACCCTACTATTATCATTAATTTTTTGTTGAATAGTTCGTTTTTTAAATTGGAAGAAGTATGTAATGAGCCTGGAGATTTATAGCTTAAGAGTGGATCATTGATGCAAAATTGAAAAAAATACTGAAACACCACTTTGGATAGATTTAAAGAATTATTGGTGGCTATCTCATAGAAAGTATAAAGACTGAACAGAAAATAAAATTTGATGCTGTTTATGAAAGCTTCGTATGTCTAGATACACAATGCGGAAGAGCAGAAAATGAGTCAAGAGAAGGATATACCAGGTGAAGAGTCTTGCAGAAGATAGTGGCATTTAGAGAAGATAAAAGATTTAAATGTTTTAAATCTTCTTGTTTTAGAATAGATTTGAAAAAACTTTAGGATGTAGGTTAGATAGCGATAGTTGGATTGTTAATTGGGGTCCATTTAGCAATGCTCCTATGAATGCAATCTTCCAACAAGAGGGAATATTTGAAATAGATAAGCAGCGAGGAAATAGTTTACAAAAGCAGGGTGCAAGATTGGAGGAATAAGTTTTGAAGACCCTGAGGGATAATTCAGAGAGTGTGATAAATTTGGGTATAAAGAGGATAGTCTGAGATAGTGGGGTTGGGGATACATTAGATTTAGAGAAGTTAATTGCGTATTCCGACAGAGTCAAAAGGAGGGTAGAAAGGAAGACAAAGTTGGAGTTAACAATTTGATATCAAAATGTCAAATAATGTGAAGTAGAGGAACCAGAAAGAATGCTGCATTTTCTACGAGAAAAAGTTAAATGATCTTGAAGAGCTGATTTATTGTCATTCCTGATGAGTGTGTAAAGCACAAGACGATAAATTCTGTAAACAAATTCATCAAATTTAGTTCAAAGGATGAGATGGAATGTATGCATATTAAATTATATAATATATTTATATATATATACTATATATATATTTATTATTTTATAATATTATTATTATATATATATATAAATTATATATATATTGAAATATCCAATATGTTTTTGAGATAGGTTAAAATATGTCTGTTTTAAAATTAAATTGTTTTTTTTGAGAGTTAATATAAATATTTTTGTTCAAAAATGAAAAAAATATAAATGTAAATGATTGTAGTTTCATAATATAAGATATTAAATACCAAAACAAACAGGTTTTTTTATTGTTTTAAGAAATC
>JABUQX010100443.1:0-12500 GCA_015478945.1 Trachelipus rathkii
TTTGGCAACCTAATTTTTGCAACCCTTTTCGAAGAAGGGGTTGCGCCAACGTTGCGTCAGCAACCGTTGTACGTATTGCCCCTATTTACGCCCCCCTTAATTTTTTCGACCAGGGTCAATTTTTGACCCACGGTAAATTTTTGACCACCATTTATGGGCTTAGCCCCTATTTTGATATTTCTGCCACACCTACACATGCCCGCGCACACACACACACACACACACACACACACACACATACATACCAACCTAACCTAACCTTAACCTAACAACCTAACCTACCTAACCAACCTAACCTAACCTAACCTAACCTAACCTAACCTAACCTAACTAACCAACCTAACCTAACCTAACCCTAAAAAAAAAAAAAAAAAATCCTAAACCTACCCAGCCTAAACCTAACCTAACCTAAACGAACCTAACCCATAACCTAACCTAACCTAACCTAACCTAACCTACCTAACCTAACCTAACCTAACCTACCCAACCTAACCTAACCTAACCTAACCAACCTAACCTAACCTAACTAACCTAACCTAACCTAACCTAACCTAAACCCTAACCTACCTAACCTAACCTAACCAACCTAACCTAACTAACCTAACCACCTAACCTAACCTAACCTAACCTAACCTAACCTAACCTAACCTAACCTAACCTAACCTAGCCTACACCTACACCTAGCCTCCACCCAGCCTTCACCTAGCCTACACCTACACCTAGACTCCACCCAGCCTTCACATAGCCTACACCTACACCTACACCTAGACTCCACCCGGACTTCACCTAGCGTACACCTATACCTAGCCTTACACGTGTCCCCTACAATTTGATGTCTTAACCTTGTTTGACCATGATATTTCGCCTTTGACCTTGCCATATACCATGGGTCAATTTTGACCCACGCTAACTTGATGGCTTTGATGGTTCCCAATCACCGTAAGAAGTACCTAGGGATGTTCTATTAGTGTTCTATGAGTATTAGATGAGTGCCAGGTGAGTGCCAAGTGAGTGCCAATGAGTGCCAATGAGTGCCAAGTGAGTGCCAATGAGTGCCAAGTGAGTGCCACATAGTGCCAAGTGAGTGCCACATAGTGCCAACTGAGTGCCACTTTTTTCAAGCCTTTTCTAGCCTCCCCTGAGCCCCGAATAGCCCTAATATGGGTATCTACCCCTAGGTAATAAGGTATGAGGAATCGATTGGTGTATATTACAAGTTGCTAGGATGCTTCCTACTATGAGTTATCATTTTATTAACACTTATAGCTATATATATATATATATATATATATATATATATATATATATATATATATATATATATATATATATATATATATATATATATATATATATATATATATATATATTACTTTGCACACACAACCATAAACACATACACTATAACACTTTTACACACATTCACTATGACACCACTATAAACACTAGGACACTTTTATAAGCACTTACACTTTGCCATGACACTTACATTACCATCAGACACTTACATTAAAACCATAGTTACAATACACTCATAACCCACAACACGATACACTTACACTCACACAATTCGATATTTTGATGCCTTAAACTTTGATGCCTCAACTTTTGATGCCTCCACTTTTGATGCCTCAGCATTATGCCTCAGCATTTGATCAACTTTGATGATGCCATCTTTGATGACTCATCTAATGATGGCAGTCATCTTTGATACCTTCTATATTGATGATTCATCTTTGATGAACTCATTCTTTGTCTACCTCTAGATCATAATTGGAAACACCAGGGCGGCCGCATGGCCCACCGAGCGAGGCTGACAACCCCCACCCCGCAGGTGCGACCCGCGCCGCGTCCCCGCCCGCCGCGTTGCCGCCCGCCGGCGCAATATTCGCTAACCGCCGCCGCGTGCGCCGCAGGCGCAATATTTTTCCGCGTACCCCCCGCCGCGTGCGCCCGGCAGGCGCAATATTCCCGCGCGAACGAAAAAATATGATATCAATGTAAACTATCAAAGAATTTCTTTTCAATATACTATGACACAATTCATTTTTATTTCATACTTAAAGAATTTTTATTAAAAACATTTCGCGAACCTAAAACTGTAACTCATTACAGACCTATATTTAACACATATTATTTATTAACATTATTTTTACTTATTACTTTTACTTAATACTTTTAAATTTTATAAATTTTTAAAATTGTATGTTAAGAAGAAAAAAAATTCAGAGTGTCTGATATATAATCATCTTATTTTACTACAATTTTTACGAAATTTTACTAAAAACATTAACATTACATTACTAAGCAGAAATTCAGGAAATTTCTAATAGAGGTGTTACGTGACCCAAAGGGGATAGTATTGCTTTTGTTTTACTGCTTTACTGCTTTAACTTCATGTTTTACTGCTTTAACTCATGTTTACTGCTTTAACTCAGTTTTATGCTTTAACTCAATATTAATTTAACATTTACATGTTACCTTAAAGCCAGTAAATCAGTTAAATCAATAGAGATGTGACCTAACACCAAGGGGGATTAGTTGCTTTTGTTTTACTGCTTTACTTGCTTTAAACTCATGTTTGTTACTTCTTTAACTCAGGTTTACTGCTTAAAACTCATATGTTTACTGCTTTTAACTCATATATTTATTAAAACATTACAAGGGGAATAGAGTTTTATATTTAAGACATTGAGATGTGACCTACGACCAAGGGGGGATTTAGTATGGCTTTCTGTTTTACTGCTTTACTGCTTTAATCATGTTTTACTGCTTTAACTTTCTGCTTTACTGTTTTTAACTTCTGCTTTACTGCTTTAACTTTGTGCTTTACTGCTATTTATTAACATTACATACTTAAAGCAGTAAATTAGGTAAATCAATAGAGGTGTTACCTAACACCTAGGGGTATTAGTATGTTTTGTTTTACGGCTTTACTGCTTAACTTTCTGTCTTTACTGCTTTAACTTTCTGCTTACTGCTTTAACTTCTGCTTTCCTGTTTTAACTTTCTGCTTTACTGATTTTAACTTTCTGTTTTACTGCTTAATCATATATTTATTTTATTTATGTTTTCTTTTATTTTGTTTAATACTTTTTATTGTATTGAGAAAATAATAATTTTATATTATTTTTATTATAATTTTATTTGTTTTAATACTATGATTTTAAATTTCTTTTATGTTTTTATTTTATTTAATAAACTTTATATTTTTTATTTGTTTTAATACTTTTTATTTTTATTCTTTTTATCTTTTTTTTACTTTATTATTTTTAATTTTAATATTCTTTATTTTTAAATACTTTTTAATTTTATTCTCTTTATTCTTTTGTGATTTCGAAATTACTTTTATTATTCATTTTATTTTTATTATTTTTTATATATACTGTGTTATTTACTTCATGCCTATGTTATTATTATGTAGAACACACACTCACACACACACACACACCACACCACACACACACACACACACACAACACACACAACACAACACCAAAACACCACCACACACACTCTACACTATTACACACATTCCTATGACACTACATTTACCCAAGACCTTACATTTACACTTATTACACACACACAGATTTACTTACACTCACACACAGATTTACTTACAACCACAGTATTTTACTTACACTCCCACACAGATTACTTACACCACCACACACAAGCACAACATCCAGAGTTTACTTTACACACACAGATTTTTACTTACACTCACAGCAAGATTTACTATACACTCAACACACAAGATTACTTATTACACACATACAAGATTTACTTACCCACACGATTTACTTACCACACACAGATTACTTACAGTCACACCACAGATTTACTTACACACACACACACACACCAACGCACACACTCACTTTACACACCACACACACGCACACTCACTTACCACACCCACACACACGCACCCTCACTTACACAACATAACATGTAATTTATTAAAAACATTATGTTTTAATTAAACACGTACATTTTATATTACTCATTTAAATTAACTAAAATTATTTCAAAAGTTTCTTAATTACTGCTTGAAAATCTTTCATTCATTAAGTCCTTAACAACTCATATATTTAACTGATTAATACTTTCGGTTATTAAATTTTAAAACTTAACAAGTATAAAAATAACAAAATAAGTTCTTCTCTGCTAACATAACATGTATTTTATTAAATCATTCTAAGTTTTTATTAAAAATAACAATTATTCACTTACAATTTATATTATTCGCTCGATGTTTAAACATAAAATATTTCAAAGTTTTTTTAAAATAAATTGGATTTTCTTTTTATTACACATGTGTCATTTGACAATCCAACACGAGAAAACACAAACAACCCACACTCGTTACAGATACGAAACTGACCTCCCTCTGTAAAATGGTTGAAATAACTACTTTAGCCCTAAACTTTAGGATAATCCTTTTTGTTTCCCGGGGGGGCGATTTAGGCCTAAACCAGGTCAAAATATTTTCAAACTGACCTTTTTCTGTAAAATGTAATGTGGTGCAATAACTACGGTAGGCCTAAATTTAGGCCTAAAATTTAGGCCTAACGTAGTTATTGTATCCCGGGCTGATTAAGGCCTAATACCAGGTCAAAATGTAATTCCAGTATAAGACAAGAACGAGATCAATGTTATTATTTTAAAATATATTTCAAACTGAAACATGCTGGACGGTAAGATCCTTTGATCAGGTAAAAAAAGGAAATGTTTACCTTTCTGGTGAGTGGACGGAGTAATCCTTACCTCTATATGACCTCGTATGTTGATTGGTCGAGAATTATTTTATCGCTTTTTTGGTATTAAGGTATGAAAAAACATTGGTTTGTCATTATGCCTGAGCCCAAAGTTAGGTGAGTTGAAACTCTTAACGTTAAAGCACATTTTTGCACATAACATGTCGTAGGGTGATTAAGTAAATCTGTGTGTGTGGTGTGCTGTGTGTGTAGTAACATCTGTGTGGGTAAGGTAAGAAATCGGTTGTGAGTAAGTAAAATCTGTGTGTGAGTGTAAGTTAAATCTTGTGTGTGTGTTATAAGTGTAAAATGTAAGTCGTCTCAGTAAATGTTAAGTTGTCAATAGTGAATGTGTGATAAGTGTAAGTGTGTGTGTGTGTGGTTTGTGAGTGTGTGTGTGTGTGTGTGTGTTGTGTGTGTGGTGTGTGGTGTGTGTGTGTGTTGTGTTTGTTCTAAATAATAATAACAAAAGCATGACGCCCATAACACTATGTAATAAACACATAATAAAATAAAATAATAATAAAGGAAATAATACAAAAATTTAAAAAGGAATAAAAAAATAAAATAAAAAATTAAAAAAATTAAATTAATAATAAAAAGGAAATAATGAAATAAAATAAAAGAATTTAAAAGAATACACTGACAAAGTATTAAAACTGATCAAATAATAAAATCAGTGTCGTTACTCAGGAATAAAATTTACAAAGATAAAAAAGAATAAAAATCCCCTCAAATGAGGTGTTAAAAACAAATAAATAACAACAAAAATAAATAATAAAACAAATAAAAATTAATAATAAATAAATAAAAAGATAAAAAAAAAATAAAAAAAAAAACATAAGCAATATTGCAATATGATTTAAATCAGTAAACAAAGTTTTAAAAACAGTAAAGACAGAAAGTTGAAAACAGTAAAGCAGAAGTTAAAGCAGTTTAAAGCAGAAAGTTAAAGCAGTTAAGCAAGAAAGTAAAGCAGTAAAGCAGTAAAAACAAAAGCATACTTAATCCCCTAGGTTGCTATGTAACACCTCTATGATTTACTGATTTACTGCCTTTAAGGTATGTAATGTTATAGTGAGTTAAAGCAGTAAAGCAGAAAGTTAAACAGTAAAGCAGAAAGTTAAAACAGTTAAGCAGAAAGTTAAAAGCAGTAAAGCAGATGGTTAAAGCAGTAAAGCAGTAAACAAAAGCATGACTATCCCTTTGGTGTTGGTGGTTTGATTTATTGATTTTACTGATTTACTGCCCTTTAGTATGTAATGTTAATAAATATTATGAGTTAAAGCAGTAAAACATATGGTTAAAGCAGTAAACTGAGTAAAGCAGTTAAAAATGAGTTGAAAGCAGTTAAAGCAGAAAACAAAGCATTAACTAATCCCCTTGTGTCTAGGTTCACATCTCTATTGATTACTGATTTTTACTGCCTTTAAGGTATGAATGTAATTAAATATTATGAGTTTAAGCAGTAAAACATATGATGTTAAAGCAGTAAAACATGAGTTAAAGCAATAAAACATGATTAAAGCAGTATAACAGTAAAACAAAAGCATACTAATCCCCTTTGGTGAGGTAACACCTCTCTTGATTTACTGATGTACTGCTTTAAGGTATGTAATGTTAATGTTTTTAGTTAAATTCGACCAATTAGTAAAAAAAATGATTATAATCAGACACTCTGAAATTTTTTCTTCTTACATACATTTAAAATTATAAATTGTTAAAAATCTAAGCATTAAGTAAAAAGTATTAAGTAAAAAATAATGTTAATAAATATATGTGTTTAAATAAATAGGTCTGTTAATGGAGTTTTACAGTTTTAATGCTTCGCGAAAATGTTTTAATAAAAAATGTTAAGTATGAAATAAAATGGAATGAGTCAAGTATATTTAGCAAAGAAATTCTTTGAATAGTTTACATTGATATCATATTTTCCGTTCGCCGCGCTGTTTTATTGCGCCTGCGGGCGCACGCACGCGTCGGATCGCGGTAATATTGCGCGTGCGGGCGCACGCGGCGGCGGTTACGCGGAAAAATTGCGCCTGCGCGCGCACGCGGCGGGCGGGGACGCGGCGGGTCGCAAACCTGCGGGGTGATGGGGTTGTCAGCCTTCGTCGGTGGGGCGCATGCGGCGGGCCCTGTGTTCCAATTATGATCTAGAGGTAGAACGAAAGATGAGTCATTCAAAGGATGAATCATCAATATAGGTGGTATAAAAGATGACGCCATCAAAGATGAGCATTCAAGATGAGTGAGCACAAAAGAGGCACATGCTGAGGCCATTAATGCCTGGGCATCAAGTTGAGGCATCCAAAGTTGAGGCATCAAAGTGTGGTGAGGCATCAAAATATCGACTGTCGTGTAGTGTAAAGTGTATCTTGGTGGTGGGTATGAGTGGTAATTGTATATGGTTAATTGTAAGTTCTGTGGTAATGTAAAGTGCTATCCAAGTGTAAGTGCTTATTAAGGTGTCCTAGTGTTTATAGTGTCATAGTGTGAATGTGTGTATAAGTGTTATAGTGTATTTGTGTATAAGATTATTATAAGTAATATTATTATAATTATATAGTATGATATATATATAATATATATAGTATATAGTATAGTATATATTTATTAATATAATATATATGTATATATATATATATATAGATAATATATGTATAGTATATATATATAATAGTTATATATATACTAAAAGTGTTATAAAAATACTAACTCATAGTAGGAAGATCCTAGCAAAAATTGTAATATACACCAACGATTCCTCATACTTGTATACCTAGGGGTAGATTACCCAATATTAGGCTATTCGGGGCTCAGGGAGGCTAGAAAAGGTTGGAAAAAAGTGGCACTCAGTTGGCACTATGTGGCCACTCACTGGCACTATGTGGCACTCACTTGGGCACTCATTGGCACTCACTTGGCACTCATTTGCACTCACTTGGCACTCATTAGGCACTTCATTGGCAACACTTGGCCACTCCACCTGGCACTCATTCTAATACTCATAGAAACACTAATAAGGAACATCCCTAGCGTTCTTCTTACGGTGAATTGGGAACCATCAAAGCCATCAAGTTAGCGTGGCTCGTCAAATTGGACCCATGGTATATGACAGGGCCAAGGCTGAAATATCATGGTCAAACAAAGTTAAGACATCAATCAAAGTTGTAGGGGACACGTGTAGGCTAGGTATAGGTGTACGCTAGGTGTAGGCTAGGTGAAGGCCGGGTGGAGTCTAGGTGTTAGGTTAGGTTGTGGCTATGTGAAAGCGGGTGGAGGTCTAGGTGTAGTGTAGGCGTAGGTGAGCTGGGTGGAGGCTAGGTGTAGGTGTAGGCTAGGTTTAGGTTAGTTAGGTTAGCGTTAGGTTAGGTTTAGGTTAGGTTTAGGTTAGGTTAGTTTGGTTAGGTAGGTTAGGTTAGGTTGGTTAGGTTAGGTTAGGTATAGTTAGGTTGGTTAGGTTGGTTAGTTAGGTTGGTTAGGTTAGGTTAGGTTGGTTAGGTTAGGTTAGGTGAGGTTGGGTAGGTTAGGTTAGGTTAGGTTAGGTTAGCAGGTTAGGTTAGCGTTAGGTTAGGTTGCGGTTAGGTTAGGTTAGGTTGGCTAGGTTAGGTTAGAGGTTAGGCTGGGTAGGTTAGGTTAGGTTAGGTTAGGTTAGGTTGGTTAGGTTATGTTGTTAGGTTAGGTTAGGTAGGTTAGGTTAGGTTAGGTTAGAGTTTAGGTTGGTTGGTTAGTGAGGGTTAGTGTTAGGGTTGTATTGTGTGTGTGGTGTGTGTGTGCGCGGGCGGGTAGGTTGTGGCGAAATATCAAAAAGATAGGCTAAGCCCATAAATGGTGGTCAAAAATTACCGTGGTCAAAAATGACCCATGAGGGTCGAAAAATTAGGGGGGCGTAAAATAGGGGCAATACGTACAACGGTTTGCTGACGCAAAACCGTTGGCGCAAACCCTTCTTCGGAAGGGTGCCAAAAATTGGGTTGCCGAAAAAATTAGGGTTGCCGAAAAAAATTAGGGTTGCCAAAAAATTAGGGTTGCCAAAAAATTAAGGTCCCCAAAAAATTAGGGTTGCCAAAAAATTAGGGCTGCCAAAAAATTAGGGTTGCCAAAAAATTAGGGTTCTCAAAAAATTAGGGTTCTCAAAAAATTAGGGTTGCCGAAAAATACCGTGGGCCAAAAATGACCCATGGAAGACCAAAGGGTTGGTCGAAAAAAGGTAAAGGCCCAAAAAGGTCAAGGTCAGGTAAAAAATTTGGGCTCAAAAAAGGTCAAGCCCAAAAAGGTAAAGGTCAAAAAAGGTCAAGGGCAGGTAAAAAATTGGGCTCAAAAAAGGTCAAGGTAAGGTAAAATCACCGTTGGTCAAAATGACCAACACGTCCGGAATCCCCTTCCTACTACTGCTGATCATGATGGTGGATGCGCTAAATATGTGCATGGGTTCGAGTATTTGAAGCGCGGCTCGTAGCCTTCCTAGGATTGTAGGATTGGAGACATAATACCGTCGTTGACGTGCATTATATATATAACCGGTGAGGCGGGCGGGTCTCGGGGCTGAACTCAAACGAGTGGACAAACTTGTGGGTGAACGACGTTGACTGAACTTGCGGCCAAATGAACGAAGTTGGTTAATAAAGGGACGTCATACGTAAAACACTCTCAAATATGGAAAGTAATCCATGAATATGAAAAGTAATCCATGGAAGTAACTCAGGAAAATACGTGAGCAATAAAAAGTAGCCAGAAACGTTACTAGGGTGATGGAAAGCGCTAAAAATATATCAAAAAATGCTAAAAATGTATCAAAAAGCAAAAAAATGCTAAAAATCATAAAGATGTACAGATAGGTTGCCAGAATTAGCAAGTAAACTAATGAAATTACAAGGAAAATGCTTAAAAAGGTTCAGGAAAGTAGATGAATACTAAAAAGTCGCTAAAAAGTGCCAAAAATGTTATATATGTATCGACAGGTTGCCAGTTTTAGCTACAAATCTGTCACCCTCCGAAGGTGCGGTATACACTACTTATGGTGAAGTCAAAATTTGCAGATGGGAGGAGGTCCCGTGACATATAGTGATTGTGGGTGATATTGGTGTGGCCAATACGGAGGCGTGCAAGTATCACCTCGTGTAAACGCTTCCGTCGGGGGGGGGAGACCACTCACCGATGCTCGGCTTTATATTTCTAAGTTTCTCTCCCCGCTGATCATTCGTCCAGCACTCTTGCCAATAAGATCGAAAGCCTTGTCGGAGAGCAGGATAGTAATCAGTTGATGGAAGGGGGCCTTGTCGAATAGCATCGGGAGGTGCCTGGAACAGCTCCGAAAAAAAGAGGCGGCCATTTCGGCCTCTCTATCAGTGATTTCATTGCCAGTTACCTCTACATGAGAGGGGGTCCAACATAGAATGATTTGTTTCTTACGTGAGTGAAGCAGCCGAAGAAATTATTGTACAGCTGATACTATTGCGTTTTATTTTTAGAATAAAAGGTTTTAAGCGGCTGGAGCGCGCTGAGCGAATCTGAATAGATGACATAAGAATTTGAGAAAGGGCAATCATTATAGCCATTAATTCAGCAGTAAAAATTGAAGCATGAGGGGGGAGAATATGGGAGAGGTTGCTGTCAGGGAAGACAGCAGATGCGCCCACACTGTCCCGTTTTAGAGCGGCAGTAACAACACTGGAGGTTAAATTTCCACCGTGAAACGAACTGAATGAGACAGGAATAATGCCTTTAACAAGGTAGCAGGTTGGCTAGATTTGGAAGAGAAGGTCAGAGCCAGCAGCAAATGTGGGACGGGGAATAGCCGCGGTGTGTACCCCTTCGTCGTAGAGAGAAAACCAGCACTTTTTGCAAAGGGATGTTAAGGAAATTAAGGATGTTATAAACTGTGTTTGCAAGTGGCCAGTAATTACGATTCTCAGGCATCTCCTGCAGAATTGGTGTCAGAGCAGACGGTATTGGGGTTTAAAACGAAGATAACTTGGGCATATGATGCATTCCCTTCGAAGAGAGAGTGGCATCACATTGAATTTAACTTCAGGCTCACCGTTGGACGACTCGGGTTAGCTCCCTTGGAGATACGGATCGGCCTCGTTTTGGATGGTCTAACAGGTGTGTAGTGTTGGGGAGGCCTGACCATATTCTACACAGCCATAGTCCAGCTTTGATCGGATTAGGGCTACATAGAGAATAAAAGTGACCTGCGGTCAGCTCCCCAAGATTTTGAGGCGAATGATGACGTTCAAGTCAAGCACGCGATGACAAGTCGTTTTCAGGAGTTTAATTTGCTGTGCGAATGTTAAGTGGTCGTCTAGAATAAGTCCTAGAAATTTTACTTGGGTAGTTACAGGAATGGGCGAACCATTTAAAGTTAGGTTCGCTGGAAGAAGGTGGCAGGTTCTTCGATTCCCTTTTTTCTTAAAAATCACTGCTGAGGTTTTGGTTGGAGAGAAATGGAAGCAATGGAGTTACCCCATTGTGAATTATTCTCAATAGCTAGTTGAAGTTGCCGTTCGAGAAAAAGCAGCCTGGCAGCGGCTATATATAACGCAAGGTCGTCAACATAAAGAGAAAAGTTGACCGTCGCTGGAATAGAAGTAACGATGTCATTAAATCCAAGAGCTAATATTAGTACACTTGGAACAATACCCGGCGGAATACCTTCATCCAGAGTAAAGTGTCGTGACAGAATAGAAGAGCACCAAACCTGGATGGATCTATTTGATAGTAGGCATTTAATGAAAAAAGGGAGTTGTCCACGGAAACCGAGCGAATGGAGTTTAAGGAGAATCCCAGTTCTCCACGTTATGTTATAAGCTTTTTCAAGGTCAAAGTAGACACCAAGAACCATCCCACTAGTTGAGAAGGCTTCCCGGGTGTCATGGTCTTGTTTTAACAAGGGGTCCGCGGCCAAACGATTTTTGCGGAAACTAAACTGGAAGTTTGAGAAAGAGAAAGCTATCTGAAAACATTTTCTTCATTAATTTACAGGAATGACCGGTCATCGAAATTAGTCTTTGGTTGTCCGCCAACTTCGGATCTTTCCCAGGTTTGGGGATAGATAGGAAATAAAAAAGCTGTAGTCCACACAGACGGAAAAGAAGATTCGATCCAGATTCTGTTATTCAGATCCAGCAAAAATACTGATGCCGAGGGATGGATATGCAGGATCATGATGTACGAAATCATGTCTTTACCAAGAACACCGTCTTTGCTATTCGCTAGTGCAGCTTGATACTCTGCAAGTGTAAAAAGACGGTTATATGTATGATCTTCCCCTTTCGCTGTTGAAAAGTCTGAAAGTGCAGTGTTAGTTCTTAATTTTTGAAAGACTTCAAGATGGCGGAAAGAACTCGAGGTTATAGCAAAACTATAACCTAATGCATCTGCAACTGTAGCAGGAGCGGAGATCGTGTCGGTTATATCAGACACATAACGGAGGACTGTGGGTGAGGAGTTGTTGGAGGGACGAGATATTTTCTGTGTAACTTTCCACACTAAAGGAAGGGGAGTTGTGGAGTTAACAGTAGAAATGTAAGTTCGGAAAAAATTGTTTACGTGTTTGGCGATGAATTCGCCGAGATCTCGCCGCAGCTGCTTTAAAAATAATCATGTTTGGGGTGGTGCGGGTTCTTTTGTATTGCCTGTAAGTTTCTTCTCTCTCTTCGGTTAGCTGTGCGCACTCTTGGGACACCAATTGGTTGGCCGACCGCAGCTTGCGGAGATTGCGAATGAAGCTTC
>JABUQX010100443.1:17500-32500 GCA_015478945.1 Trachelipus rathkii
AGAATATAATGTACAGCAACAAACCTAACACACCTTAAACACGAATAAACGTTAAATTTAACAAAGTCCCACATTAACAACTTAGAAAGTAACGAACATAACATAAAAACGATACCTACACACACATTTTTTCCAAAGCATACTCTGAACATAACAATGTAACTTTAGATAACATGGTAATATTTAACAAAAAATTATCGATAACCTTGCCTAATTATCATACTGATCAACGAATATATGCTAACGTAACAAAGTTTTCACATTAATAAAGCTTTACAAAGGCATCATTCTGAACTAATGAATTATAATAACACAATGACAATACCTTGACACACCTGTTAAACATTGAATAAAAAAAAAAAAAACATGGCTTTAACGTTAAACAAAGTTTCCACACTTAAACAGCAGTAAAGTGAACTAACATAGCATACAAAGACGTAACCTATTCACACTTTGTCAAGTATATATCTAACATAACAATGTTAATTTTAAATTAACATGGTAATATTTAACCAAAATTTATCACAACATTGGCTAATTATCATACTGTTCAAAGAATATACTCTGACGTAATAAAGTTAGAGAAGTAATAAAGTTAGAGAAGTGCTTGGAAAAAGTATGAATAGGTTACGTTTTGTATGCAATGCTAGTTAACTTTACTGGTGTTAAGTGTGAACTTTCGTTATTTTGTACTGTTTAGTTCAGTGGTAAGGCGTGTTGTTTAAGGTTTGTCGTTTGTACATTTTTTCTTGAGTTCATAATGATTGCTATTGTTTAGCTTTAAGTTTAATGTGAAAACATTGTTATGTTAGCATATATTCGCTGGTTAGTATATAAAGAACTCATTTTTGTGCTATGTTTATCCGAAATGATACTTGAAATGCGACGTAAATCAATAGTGTTAATGTAAAATTAACATTGATATGTTAGAGATATGCTTGAAAAAGTGTGAATAGGTTACGTTTTGTACGCTGTGCTAGGGACTTTACTGTAAATAACTCATTGGAACTTTGTTAATGTTAGTAGTTTATTCGTGACGTACTAAGGTGTGTTAGGTTAAGTTCACTTGTTACATTATATTCTTTAGTTCTGGTAAGCTATGTTAGACTTAACTAATGCTTGAAAAACAATGGTTACGTTGAGCAAATAGTTCGTTGGTTAGATATAAAAGAACTTATTTTTGATACTATGTTTAGTCGAAATGGTACTCGATATGTGACCTGAATCATTAGATCGAAAGATCAAAAGGTCATGGACGGGATGGGTAAGGAGGGGCGGGGAGGGGACGGGTGGTTTGATTTACTGATTTACTGATTTTACTGTTTTAAATTCGTTAACACTATACATGCTGTATATATTTTATTTAAAGAAACTTTATTTTGTTGTTATGTTGATAAAACTTTTGTTAATTTTTGTTTATGTTTGTTTTAAAACTTTTATTGATTGCAATTATTTGCTGGGGATTTATAATTTAGGTAAGGTTTGAGTACATTTTTGGTTAAATTTACTATGATAAAGTAAAAACTTCTGTTTCGTTAGCATCATAGTCGTTGGGATCTGTATTGATATCCGACAACAGGTGTATGATACATTTTTTGGCTACATGTTACTGTGTCTTTGTAAGATTAACGTTATTATGTTAGAAGGAGATATGTTTGAAAAAAGTATGAATAGGTACGTTTGCATGCAGTGTTAGTTACTTTACGTGGTGTTAAGTGTGGAACTTTGTTAATCTTTACAGTTTATTCGTGTGTAAGTTGTGTTAGGTTTTGTCGATTGTACATTATTTTCTTAGTTATGTTTACGCTATGTTAGCTTTATTGAGGTGAAAACTTTATTACGTTAGAGTATATTCGTGGATCAGTATGATAATCGGACAAAGGGTTATATCGATACATTTGTTGCTTAAATGTTACTGTGTTAGTGTAAGATTAGTTAATATGTTAGAGTTATGCTTGAAAAAAGTAAGAATAGGATTACGTTTTGAGTCTTGGTAGTTACTTTTACTGTTGTTAAGTGTGGAACTTTGTTAATTAGTTAACAGTTTATTCGTGTGTAAGTTGTGTTAGGTGTGCTTTGTACATTATTTTTCTTAGTTCATGTTACGCTATGGTAGCTTTATTGATGTGGGAAACTTTATTACGTCAGAGTATATTCTTTGAACAGTATGATAATTAGCAATGTTGGTTGATAAATTTTGGTTAAATGATTACCATTGTTAATTCAAAAATTAAACATTGTTATTGTTTAGATATATACTTGACAAGTGTGAATAGTTACGTCTTTGTATGCTATGTTAGTTACCTTTTACTGCTGTTAAGTGTGGAACTTTGTTAATTGTTAACAGTTTATTCGTGTGTAAGTTGTTAGGTTTGTCTTTGTACATTATTTTCTTAGTTCATGTTACGCTATGTTAGCTTTATTGATGGTGGAAACTTTATTACGTATAGAGTTTATTCGGTGATCAGCATTGATAATTTGAACCAATGTGTGTGATAAAATTTTAGTAAAAAATTTACAGATTTTTTAATATTAAATTAAAAAATTTTGTACATTATAGATAAAATTTACAGAGTCTGCATAGGTTACGTCTTTGTGTATGCTATGTTAGTTACTTTACTGTTTTTAAGTGTGGAACTTTGTTAACGTTAACAGTTTTATTCATGTTTAAGCATGTCAGGTTGCGTTGTGCATTATATTCTAAGTTCAGATGATGCTAAGTAAGCTTTATTATGTGAAAACTTTTACGTTAGCATATATTTCGTTGGTTAGTATATAAAAGAATTTGTTTTTATGTTTATCCAATCCATATTGATACTCGAAATGTGACTTGAATCAGATAGTCAATGATCAATAGATCTAATAGAATTCGATAGATCATGGATGATTGTGGGCAGTGGGGTAAGGCTTGTCTTGAATTTACTGATTTACTGATTTAGGGTATGTAAAAAAACATGACAATTTATTAAAAAAAATATTTGGACATTGATATCAATAGATCAATCGATCAGTAGATCAATAGATCAATAGATCAATAGATCACGGATGGACAGAAGGGTGTTGGTTGGGGTTGTTTGATTTACTGATTTACTGATTTAGGGTATGTAAAACATGACAATTTTAGTAAAAAATATATGACTTGAATCAATAGATCAATAGATCATAGATCAACTTAGATCATGGGAAGTGTGAGGAGGGCTGTTTTGATACTTGATTTTACTGATTCCTGCTTTAGGGTATTGTAAAACCGTAAATTTGTAAGTTATAAACATTAAAAAATAAGAAATTTTATTTATTTATTTATTTATTTATTTATTTATTTTTTATTTTTTTCTTGATGGTTCTGAAACCATCATTTTCGAAATCTACAGACTCGATAAAATATATAAGGACACCAACATTGTTGTTATACGAATGTTTATTAGCTCAGCACCGCACCGGATCCGCCTGTTTCGCGCCGGATCACGCATGCGTCGACCCGGGGGGCCTGCTGACACAACCCGCATCGCAATGAGGGAGCCTCAAACACTCATAGTCGAGATCTAGATCCTTATAAACATATATTTTAACACCTATATTGTATTATTATACAATATTTACTATATTATGATCATTTGTAGCCCACCTGTGCCGGTGCAACTCAAATTCTATAGATTCAGACTCCTTTCTCCTTGTTCTATACACTATCCAAATTTCAGCCTTCTACGATCAATTTAATTTTTAGGGGGGTGGGGCCCCCCTTCGGGGGACCCAGGGGGGACGTAACCTCGTCTAGGACGAGGTTACGTCAACATCTAACCCTCCTCCAAATTATAACCCGATACGATAACTTTAACCTCTATAGATATATATCGGAGCCATAGGCTGAGCCGGAGCCGGAGCCGGAGCCGGAGTCGGAGTGCGTAAAAAAACGATTCCTTACAGGAATCGTTTTCGACTCAGAATCGATTCCCTTCGGAAATCGATTCTTCGTATCCAAATTCTAGCGAACAACTTAATTTTTTAAGGGGCAGCGTCCCCCCTTACGGGGGGACGCAGGGGTACGTAATCTCGTCTACGACGAGATTACGTCATCACACTCAAGCCTAACTCGATTTAAGCCTAATCTCCACGCGCTCGGAAGCCGCAACAAGGGCGTAAGCGACATATTTAAGCTACGCTCTCGGGTGGGAGGTACCCCATATTACATCCTAGCGACTTGAAAACTCGTCGGTTTCGAACTTTATACCTCAATAGGATTATATTCCAAGCTTTTCAGTACCATACCTCTATTCCTTCTTATCGAAAAGGCCGGGGTCGCTCAAACCGTCCTAATTATTTCCAGGAATTGGCCATCTCACAACATCGCTTGTTAGAAATATATATATATATATATATATATATATATATATATATATATATATATATATATATATATATATATATATATATATATATATATATATTATATAGTTATAATTATTATATAATATATATATATACGTACTGGTCTCTGTAGATTGTATACTATATATATATATATATATATATTCCCTTAGTTCAGAAATATGCTTATGTATATTTATTATTCAATGAAAAAAAAGTTCTATAATTCTATAGATAACTTTAATTAATTAAGTTTAATATCCCTAGGAAAAAAATCATGTCAAGTAAATCAAAATCGAAAACACCTCATGTACTCTACTATTTTACTCTCTCTGAAGATAAAAGTACTTACATTCGTCAAAGTGAAATAGTTAACACAGGTGATGGGAAACAGTTAGTTCGATCATGCATGAAATAGTTTACCGCATCACCAGTTACTCGGGGTAACTAGAGAGCCTCCAATTTAATGCGGCATGTAAAACCCTTTCATCAAGATATTGATTTAGTTGTTAAAAAGAAAGACAAAGCAAAAACTGCTCAGGGTAAACCTTCAACTTCAAAAACTAGACTAGGTGAATACTTTTTTCAGCAGTCAAACACTTGTTCTGTCTATATCAAGTGAAAATTTAAAAAAAATGATTATAATGGATGATAGTGTCCCATTAAGTTTTTTTTTCTTTTTGCAAAACCAGGATTTAAAGGACTGTGTGGAAGTCTCTTTAGACCGGGAAAATACTCGTAAAATAGTTCTAGAACAAGCGGATAAGCCAAAAATTAAAAAAAAAAAAAAAGAAATTGCTTAAAATGACGATTCGCTCATTTAAAAATGAATGTTTTGCACAAGGGCAAAGCTAAATTGTTTTGCTATTGATATTAGATGTGTGGACGAAGATAAAAACAACAATACTAAAGCGTTGACAGTAAGTGATACCAAATCGCAGCATTTCTGTTAATATATCCAGCTTGTTGACGTTTTAAAAGAATTCGAAATTAATATGAGGCAAGTAATTATCTCTGTTACAGATAACGCACCAAACATGATCAGTACGATTGAAAATTATAAAAGGACAATAAGGATGAGGAACAGGAAACTGGCCTATGTGATACTGATTTTTTTGAATGTCAAAACGAAGAAGTAATAGTTTATTTTTAGAACGGACTTGATAAAACTATGAAAGACTATGCTCCGATGACGTTAACATTTCACACATGAGGTATGGAATTCAAACTTTTTAGTTAGCAGTGCGTGATAGTCTCCGCAATACTCATACAGCAAATCTTATAAGCATGGCGAGACAATAGCAAAAGCAGCACGTACCCCAAAATTAATGTAAGTTTTAAAGCGTCAAGCTGGAAAAGTAACAATCTTAGATAATGAGACAAGATGAGGAAGTACATAGCTTATGTTCGAAAGGCT
The DNA here is from genome assembly GCA_015478945.1 of Trachelipus rathkii. Classification (NCBI taxonomy): domain Eukaryota; kingdom Metazoa; phylum Arthropoda; class Malacostraca; order Isopoda; family Trachelipodidae; genus Trachelipus; species Trachelipus rathkii. Next base: position 23,283 of record JABUQX010100443.1, read on the forward strand.
TCTTAATTTTATAGAGAATGGTAGTACCTAATTAATGTACTCGAGAATAAAGGAAGGATTTTAGCAAATGACATAAAAAAAATCCATGGAAAGAAGGGAAAGAATTTTAACTGAAAATAAAATATTTTTGTCGGCTATCTTTGTTGATCCACAGTTCAGAATCTTTATATGAACTGAAGGTCTGATATTGAAAGCTAGGAATGTTCTTTGTGAACTAGGACTTAAAAGGAATAACACTATCGAACAGAAATCTGTGTTGGAGTCAGATAGCTCATAAATTTCAGGAATCCTACCTTGCGGTAAATTGTCAGATGAAGATGAAGAAGTCAAATTTAACAAACAATGGGACCAATAGGAGCATGTAGAAAACATTAACTAAAAAAAAAAATATTTTTTTTTTCTCGGCTATCTTTGTTGATTCACAGTTCAGATACTTCCTCGGAACTGAAGATCGGATATTAAAAGCTAGGAATGCTCTTTGTGAACTAGGACTTAAAAAGAATAGCACTATCGGACAGAAATATATGCTAGAGTCAGATAGCTCATAAATTTCAGGAATTCTACTACATTATTGTAACTTCTCAGATGAAGATGAAGAAGTCAAGTTTAACAAACAATGGGACCAATTGGAGCATACAGAAAGGAGATTAAAAAAGACAATCTACCATTAAAAGACAATCAACTTAAAAATCCTCTAGAAAAATACAAAGTAGAAATCCATAAGGCATTAGATGAAATAATGAAAATCAACCGGAAATCAAAGTTAACAATCTCTTTGCCTCCTACTCAAGTGAGTGTAGAGATCTTATTCTTTGCTTTAAAAAATAATAAAATCTGATCTAAAGACCATCGTTAAGGAGGAAGTTGTTATTTGAAGTAGGTTTTATTTTTAAGAAACAATTGTTTTGAAATAAAATAATTATGTTACATATGTTTTTAGGGCAGGTCAGCAGTTCATCGTTCAAAAAGAAATTATTTTTAAAAATTTTAGGAAAAAAAACACTTTTTTTTTTTTTTTAGTCAAACTTTTTTTTGCTTTTTTATATAATATATATGATATATATATATACCGAAAGGGTATACTATAATATAATATATAATATATTATAGTATATATATATAATATATATATTAGTATAGATATATATTAGTATATATATATATATATATAATATATATATATTATATATATCTGCCTGAACATATTCAAGTAGTTAACTACTAGTTATATAATATATAAGTAAAGTGTATACGGTTATATTGCGAGTGTTGTATTAGTAGCTCATATATATATATATAATACGATGAACAAGATTTACATCTAAAGTTAAATATATTATATAGGTTCATATAATTTTAAGAGGAATTATTTTAAACTTTTTAGGATGAACTGAAATATAATTTTTTGCCGTTTTAAAATTTTTTTTTTTTTTTTAAAGTAATAATAAAAATAAACTTTTAGTACCTATATGTGATTGCAAGACAGGTCAGTTCACGTTTACAACTAGGAATTATAGTTAAAATTTAAAATAAAACAAAAAGAGAGGTGAACAAAATTTTTTGAAAAATAAACAAACTCATATTTTCCTAGTCGAAAATATTTTTTAACTTTTTAATTCTTGGTGGGTGATGATGTCATTTTGACAAACATTGCATTTTGATTCATACCATAAAAATTTTAGTATCAGAGAATTGATGATTTTCTACAGTGTACAGGATGGGAGAAGGAATTATCAACAGTCAGCACGTAGCCGAACATTTTTAAAAAGGAATAATGCGGAGTAATTTTTAAACTAAATGTCTGGGAGCCGGGAGCCGGAGAGTGCGAGGCAAGGCTCGCAGCCCTAAATAATTGGGAGATGTTGGTAAAAACACAAATTTTACTGTACGTAAGTAGTTTAAGCTTAATTGATAACGTAGCGCTTTAATTACATAAGACTAAATAATTTCGCAAAAAAAAAATGGTGTATAGAGTCTAAGCAGAGCAAAGTAGAATTGAATAATAAATTTAGCAAAAGCCAAGGTTATATTTAATAAGCACATAACTGCTACACATAATAATGGTTAACACTCCTTATCATAGAACAAGCCTGATGAATACATTTAATCTGATGAACTTAAAAGCAGTAAACAGACATGAAATTTTAGAAGATAATGCAAAAATAGCTTGTAGCAGACGATGGTTGTATTGATGTAGATCAGTCTCTGGGGTAAATTTTCTACTTTTTGACCATTTTTGCCGCGTCTGCATGGCTTTGACTGTTAGGCTTAGACCCTAGACACGGAGAACAGCACAAAAATAAGAAGCAGTAGCAGATAAAATTATATATAGTATATATAGTAATATATTAATATATATATATAGTATATATATATATGATATATATTTAGGTATATTATGTTATATATATATGATATTATAATATAGTATATAATATATTATATATTATTATAGTATAATATATTACATAGTTATAATATATATTACTAGTATTATATATATATATATAATATATATATTATTATTATGTATAGAGTATTAAGTAACTACGTCTGGATCGGTCCTGTTTTTGGTGTCCAGTTTATCTTGATAGGAACGCGGCGCTAAAGCAAGTTTGTTATGTCTTACGTCGTCCGGGTTCTTCCATGGTAAGCAAGAAAAACAAGAAGGATAACTTTAGTATAGATTATTATTGATTATAATTATTATTATTATTATTATTTATTATTATTATTATTATTATTATTATTATTATTATTATTATTATTATTATTATTATTTTATTAGCTAATACCATAGTATCGTAATAACAACCTGGGTTTGTAAGAGGGATTTTCACGTTTTTCGTGTACGTACTTCCGTGCCGTAGGCACGTACTCACGCGCATGGTCGTAGACCATGTGCGTACATTATTTTTTTTATTAATATTTTGTCGATCCTGAGGTGACGTCACTGCTCTTCGTGGTATTATTTTAGTATAGTTCGTACGTGCGAAGTCACATAATGTACAGGGTTACATCATGGTTTAGACCAGTGTGCGGTAGCATTCTTTTTTGAGGTGTATGTATGTACGTGGCGTACCCCGTTGTGCTCACGTAGGTATCGTGAAGTGGTTTTTACGCGGCTCTGTGATCTCAGCGTGGGTTGCTCGTGCATGCATCATGGTGTTGCATCGAAACACCCCTGGCCAGCACATAGTTGTCGAGTCACCAACCACTCTCGTGAATGCCTTCCTCCAACTCCGTGCCTCTGACGTGACTGCTTCCGTCTGTGACTGCTCCTGTGCTCTCACGATGGTTGCTTCGAAACACGGGAGGGGAATTTTTTCACTAGACCTCACCACCCTCGCGGAGTCTACATACGGTCGTTTTGCGCATATCCTTGACTCCACTACCTTTTGCCACGGGCAGCCCCTGCAGAAAACATTCAGAGCGTGACCAAATGTAACTTTTTCTTCACACACTCTCTAGTCCAGCGGTTCCCAACCTTTTTGTGGCTATTACCCATAAAGCGGGTTAGATATTAGCAAATACCCCCAGAAAAGTTTAGTTTAAAAAACAAATTAGCTTAGGCTACTGCACTTTTTTCTTTTAAATTATTAAAAATTAAATATTTACTTTTAAATTAATTTTAATCATTCAAGCAAAGAAAACACCGTATTTTTTAAAAGAAATTTATTATTATCTTAAAGTAGAAAGAAGTAATGTGAGTCAATGAGACGGTTGATATTGCTTAGTTCTAACAATTTGTTTAATATTGGGTGAAGTTTGCCGGTTCATGTACATCGTAAGTTCGTGCTCAGTTCAATCGGTTCCTTGGCTTTTTGTTTTCATTTCACCATTGGTGTCGGAAACATCCACTTCACACCTGTAGAGTTGTGGCGAATGGGATCAGTATTTTCAAGACTTTTTCTGATAAAAATGGATACTTGCCACCAATCTTTCGCCAAAATGTAGCTAGTTGTGTGTTTTCGAAATCTATTTTCAGCGTGTTGTCTACGCGAAGTCCAAGGAATTGTGCTTTGGCTTCAATTTCAGTATCTGGAAACATTCCCTCATCCACTAAAAAGGGTCTTAGCACCCAAGCATTTACTTGGCGATTTCCAAATTGGGGATTTTTGGCTGATAGAATGTACTATATATAGAGAGTTTATTGTGATACTGTGAAGAAGCATTTTTCATTTCTTCGCCGTCGAGCACTCTTGTTTAGTTCTTGGGAACTATCGAAACGTCCCTCAACTCCAGCTCGGAGTTGGTAAAGCTGCAAAATTTGCGAAGAAAACTGGTAACTTTATCTTGAGCCTGATTTTCAATATTCGCCATATTCTCTTTGCAAAGTGAGGTTAACGCGTATTTATTTCTCGAAGAAATCGGGCAAAGATATGCATAGTGTTTGGAGAAATAATATATTATCTGTTATTTTGGCGTGTAACTCTTTCCCCTTATCCTTATCCGTTTTTTTTCCTTCCAGAAACAAAGCAATTTCTTCTCGAAGCTCGAGCAATCCGAGTGCAACACTTAACACCGTGATAAGCCAAGTTCTTCTGAAACAGCACGTCGGAATTTGCCTGCCAAATTCATTGCACAGACTCTTTGAAAATTCCTTGTATTGGTCGCAACTACCATCGGATGAGGTTTACAATTCTTCACTCACCTGGGTAATGCATCCAGCCAATCAAGATGGAAGAAGTTTTCAATGCCGAATGGCATAAGGATGTATAATAGTTTATTACCTAAACATTTTTATTCTAAATTCACTAACTTAGGTCACTATATTATTAGTGATTGGTAGTTAGTTAGATTTGATACAGATGATTTTGGTAATAATTTTATTTGTGACTGAGCGATGAAAAGCCGATGATCCAATCCATTCTGTACTTATCTTTACACCTCGGAAAAATCCATTTTACCAGCCTTTGGGGGTAATTTTACCTCAGGTTTGTGGGATCGCATGGTGTGACTTACTGGCTGCGAACGCCCACCGACTGGGACAACTTCACGCATTCACCTCAGCCATTGTAGCGACTAATGCAGCGTGTCTAAGGCCACTATTAAAAGAAAGAATAATCCTTTATAGAAACGGAATATATATATATATATATATATATATAATATAGTATAGTTTATATATATATATATAGTATATTATATAGTATTATATATATATATATATATATTATATTAATATATTATATATTATAATATATATAATATATATATATATATTATATCATATATTATATTAAATTTATATATATTTTATATAGTATATATATATCTATAATAATATAATATATATAGTATTATATATATACTATACGTATATATATATATATGGTATATATAATATATATATAGGTATATTATATATATATATATATATATATTAATTATATAATATTATATATATACTATATATATATAATTTATAAATATATATATGTATATATATATATATATTATAGTATATATATACTATATATATATATATATATATACATATATCTATATATATATATATATATATATTATATAATATATATAATATATATAAAATATAGTATTATATATATAGTTATATATATTATATATATACTAGTATATATATATATTATTATAGATATTATTATATTATGATATAATAATATATATTATATATATATATATATAGATATGGTAATATTATATATATATATATATAAGAGGTGGGAGCACCACGCTCATTTAGGGGTAGTCCGCTAGCGCAAACCGTGCTCCGCACCTCGAGAAACGGTAGTCCGCTAGCCGCTCTCCGCATTTATTCTAGACCATCAATACCTCCGCTATCGCAGTCCGCACGTCCCGCAACGTCTCACCGATAATTAATGCTGCGACGTTCACAAAAGATGTTTTAATATTAAAAACTAAATAGTATATATCCTTAGCAAAATTTATTTATAATATTATATGAAAAATTGAAAGAATATTTACAAAGTCTCAAGATTTTCCACTTCCGCCTCAATGTCGTCTTCAAAAGACAAGAGATCCATATTACCTTTTCAAAAAGAGATTAGGTGCTCAAAATTGAAAAGCAGTTAAGGCCTGACCTCTTTGACTTTCAAAATATGCAGCCCACCAATACTAATATTGGTCGCTCTAATCAGCCGAGAATCTGAGTGGAGAGGTGTATTTATATTTATGAAGCAAGTTCAACAAATTTCCTGCCTATGCTGAAAGGGAAAAATGTCCTTGGTGAGAGAGTGCTGGGTGTTAGTTCACTTCAGCAGTCCTTGCTAAATTTAAGGTCTCACCTAAATCATTCTGCCTCCCTTCTGAATTTTTTTTGACCCCCCTGTCCACCCATAAGAAGGTTTATTTCGTCCAAGACTTTAGTTAGAATCCATGAAGCCCTCGACTCCTGCCGAGTCGATGCTAATGCTACGTTCAGGCTCGATAGTTATATATATATATAGGTATAATATATATATTATATAATATATATATATATATATATATATTATATATATTATTATATAATATATAATATATTATATATTAATATATATATATATATAGTATAATATATATAATATAGTAATATATTTGGGTTTTTACACAGAAATTGATTTAGTATTGCCTAGTTATTAATAGTAAATAATATAATTATTAAAGTTGTCACTCTTCTCAGAAGCAATTTCAATCTAAAAAATCAATTTTAAATGTTATTTATTATATAGTGGTACATTTAAGGAGGTTGAGATTTATTTTTGGAAGTTTAATTGTTAAAAAACAATGTCTTAGACTAAAAGTAATAATTAAGTTATGACTTTAAAATAAAATTTATATTTCTTTATTATAACCAAAAAGAATTCTTAATAAGTAAACTATTATTTCCAATTTTTTTAAAGGGTGCGGAACAAAAGAAGCTGAAACCTTTTTTTGATCCGCACGTGCAGGTCCGCTAATTTCCTGACGACTGCGCACCTCCCGCTAGTTCGCACCTATTCTGGTAGTCCGCTCGGAGCGGACTAGCGAACTAGCGGACTAAAGAGCGGAAGTGCCCACCTCTGATAATATAATATATATATATATGTATATATATATAATATATTATATATATATATATATTAGTATATGATTGAGTATAGTATGTAAATATAGAGTATATATCAGTATATAGCACTATATAATAGATACTATAATATATATATATATAGTATATAGTAGTATATATATATATATATATACTATATTATAGATATATATATTATATACGTTATTATTATAGGTATTATAGTTAGTGAGGGAGCCGGATGTGGGAGAGACATTTGACCTGTTTGCGGGACTGCGGACAGAGCCGGAGATAAGCGGTGCTTAAAGTATGGATAGGAATGACTGGCTACGATGCGGATCTGGAGAGAGATAAGATGTAGGGATAGCGGATGCGAATCGCGGATGCGGATGTTTACTCTTTGAAGTGAAATTAAAATTATATATATATAAATATATATATATATATATATATATATATATATAATATATATTATTATTATATATATATATATAATATATAGTAAATACCTATATATATAAGTATATATATATATTAATATATATAGTATATATATATATATATTATATTAGTTTTTGAGAAATAGAGAAGAAGAAGCCAAAAAGAAAATGAAATGATAAATAACGAGGAGAAGATGGAATAGCAGTTGTGTTGATTAAGGAAGGCTGAGAGGTATTGAGAATGAAGGTTTTGGGCTACAAATGAGATTGGAGAAAGGAAAAGAGCTCCAGATAGCTGGGGAAAACTATTGATTATTCGCATATTATGAACAGAAAAGGAGACTCCGGAGAGTGCAGAAATACAGGGGATCTCTTTGATAGATCGTATGGTAAAAATATATGAAAGAGTGTTGGTAGAAAGAGACTGAGAGAGATCATCGAACACAACTAGGTAGAGGAAGCAAGCATGGCCGATAAGGAAGGGTAGGAGTTAGATCGACAGACGCTTATGTTCCAACTTGAGGTACAGATTGGAGAGAGACTTTAGGCGAATACGAACAGACTGATTCTATGAGTGTGTTTATGGAGTTAATGGAAATGCACGATTTTGACACCGTACTGTAGGGATATGGAGGTATGGAGGGTGTTAGAAGAGAAATATGGAGTTGGGAGAGGATTGTGATGATGGCACTGAGAGTAAGATGCCTACAAAGTGGCAAAGTGCATATGTGAAGAACAGGGTATAGAAAAATGAAAAATGTGTTTGAGTGGCGAAGGGGGAGTGAAGCTAGGAGTATCAGGCAGTATTATCACGGTCGAGCTCGCAATTGTTCATGAGTTATATTGATAAGTCATTGAGGAGGTTAAAAGAGGAGGTGGGAGAAATGGAGGGAGACATTCATGGCATATGCAATTGTTTGCGGTGTGGAGTGAAAGTAGATATGGAATGGAAAGAATTACTAGATGTTTCGCGGAAAAACTTGGAGCAAAAGGAAAACAAATGAACACGGAGAAAACAGAAGTGATGAATGGTGAACAGAGAGGGGGAGGATGGTTGGGAGATCCATGGTAATGGAGAAAGCTTGAAGAAAGTTAAAGAATTTAAATACTGGGTGGAATATATACAGGCAGACGGAGGGTATGAATGCACAGCCTTGCCGCTTTCGAACTTCGTTATCCTGATGCGTGATGCTCTGCATCATACCCTCGTCTGCTGTATATATTCCACCCAGGTATTTAAATTCTTTAACTTTTTGCAGCTTTTCTCCATTTACCCATGATCCCCCAACCATCCTCCGCCTCTCTGTTCACCATCATCACTTCTGTTTCTCCGTGTTTCAATGTTTGCAAAGCTCCAAGTTTTTCCGCGAAACATCTAGTAATTCCTTTCCTCATTCAATATCTAACTTTTCACTCCACACAGCCAAACATATGCATATGCCATGTGTCCTTCCCTCCATGTTCTCCACCTCCTCATTAAACCTCCTCAATGACTTATCAAATATAAGCCTATGAACAATGAGGGTGATAATACGCTTCCCTGTTTCTCTCACTCCTGTCCTCAACTCAAACCATTTTTCATTTTTAACCTGTTCTCACATTGCAGCTTTGCCAGCTTTGGTAGATCTCTTCATGGGCATCACACAATCCATCTCCCACTCGATAGATTCTTCTTCTAACACCCTCCATAATTCATTCCACGGAACCGGTGTCAAAAGCGTTTCCTT
>JABUQX010100443.1:40000-47500 GCA_015478945.1 Trachelipus rathkii
AGTTCACAAAGAGCATTCCTAGCTTTTAATATCAGATCTTCAGTTCCGAGGAAGATTCTGAACTGTGGATCAACAAAGATAGCCGACAAAAATATTTTGTTTTCAGTTAACATTCTTTCCCTTCTTTCCATGGAATTTTTTTATGTCATTTGCTAAAATCCCTCCTTTATTCTCGAGTACATTAATTAGATACTTCCATTCTCTATAAAATTAAGAAGCCTTTCGAACATAAGATATGTACTTCCTCATCTTGTCTCTTGATCTAAGATTGTCACTTTTCCAGCTTGACGCTTTAAAACTTCCATTAATTTTGGGGTACGTGCTGCTTTTGCTATTTGTCTCGCCTTGCTTATAAGATTTGCTGTATGAGTATTGCGGAGACCATCACGCACTGCTAACTGTAAAGTGTGAATTCCATACCTCATGTGTGCAATGTTAACGTCATCGGAATATGATCTTTTTATAGTTTTATCAAGTTCGCTCTAAAAATCAACTATTACTTCTTCGTTTTGACATTCAAATAAAATCATGTATCACATAGGCCCAATCCTGTTCCTCATCCTCATTGTCCTTATTTAATTTTTCAATCGTACTGATCATGTTTGATGCGTTATCTGTAACAAAGCTAATTACTTGCCTCTTATTAAATTTCGAATTCTTTTAAAAAAGTCCACAAGATAATGGATATATTAAAGAACTGCTGCGAATTTTGGTATCACTTACTGTCAACGCTTTAGTAATACTGTTTTTATCTTCGTCCACACATTAATAATCAAAATAGCAAAAACAATTTGCTTTGCCTTCGTGCAAAACATCGCATTTTTAAATGAGCGAATGTCCATTTTAAAGCAATCTTCTTTTTTTTTTTTTTTATTTTTGGCTTTTTAATTTTTCTTCTAGAACTATTTTACGAGTATTTTCTCGGTCTAAAGAGACTTCCAGTTTCGAAGTCATTTTATTAGTAAGAAAGCTGCAAAAAAGAAAAAAAAAACTTAATGGGACACTAATTCACATTATATCATTTTTTTAAACCATTTTCACTTGATATATCGACGAACATAGTGTCTTGACTGCTGAAAAAAGTATTCACCTAGTCTGAGTTTTTGAAGTTGAAGGTTTACCCTGAGCAGTTTTTGAATTTAAGATTTTATAACAAATAAATCAATATCTTGGATGAAAGGGTTTCTATGCCGCAATTAAATTGGAGGCTCTTAGTTACCCCCCCGAGTAACGGTGATCGCGGTAAACTCATTTCATGCATGAATCGAACTAAACTGTTTCCCATCACCTGGTACTACTATTTCACTTTGACGAAATGTTAAGTATCTCTATTATCTTCATTTGTTGTGAAATATTCAAGTACATGAGGTGTTTTCTCGATTTTGGTTTAGTTGACATGATATTTATTTTTCTAAGGATATTAAACTTAATTATTAAAGTTATCTATAGAAGTGAAGAGGAACGAGGTTTTTCATTAATCATAAATATTTTTTGAACTATTTCTGAACTAAGGATATATATATATATATATACTATAATATATATTTATATATATATATATTATATATTATATATATATATATATATATATATATATATACTATATATATATATATATATATATCATCAATATATATATATATACTTATATAATAATATATATATATATATATATAATAGTATACTGTAGTTAATACGCCAATCTGACAAGAGACCAGCCTTTTCGATAAGAAGGGAATAGAGGTACTCGGTCTGAAACTTGGAATATAATCTATTGAGGTATAAAGTTCGAAACCGACGAGTTTTCAAGTCGCTAGGATGTTAAATATGTGGGTACCTCCCATCCCGAGAGCGTAGCTTAAATATTGTCGCTTACGCCCTTGTTGCGGCTTTCGAGCGGGTGAGATTAGGCCTAAATCGAGTTAGGCTTTGAGTGTGATGAGCTAATCTCGTCCGTAGACGGATTACGTACTCCTTGCCGTTCCCCCGTAAGGGGGGACGCTGCCCCCTTAAAAAATTAAGTGTTCGTAGACCAGGCTGAAATTTGGGATACGAAGAATCGATTCCGAAGGGAATCGATTCTGAGTCGAAAAACGATTCTCTGTAAGGAATCGTTTTTTTTTACGCACCACTCCGAGCTCCGGCTCCGGCTCCGGCTCCGGCTCAGCCTATGGCTCCGATATATATCTATAGAGGTTAAAGTTATCGTATCGGGTTATAATTTGGAGGAGGGTTAGATGTTGACGTAACCTCGTCCTAGACGAGGTTACGTCCCCCCTGGGTCCCCCGAAGGGGGGACCCCCACCACCCCCGCTAAAAATTAAATTGATCGTTAGAAGGCTGAAATTTGGATAGTGTATCAGAACACAGGAGAAAGGAGTCCTGAACTCTTAGAATTTGAAGCTTGCACCGGCCACAGGTGCCTGGCTCCGGTACGGTGCTGGGATAGTAAATATTTGTATAATAATACAATATAGGTGTTAAAATATATGTTTATAAGGATCTAGATCTCGACTATGAGTGTTTGAGGCTCCCTCATTGCGATGCGGGTTGTGTCAGCAGGCCCCCCGGGTCGACGCATGCGTGATCCGGCGCGAAACAGGCGGATCCGGTTGGCGGTGCTCAGCTAATAAACATTCGTAAACAACAGTTGGTGTCCTTATATTTGTTTATAAGTCTGTAGATTTTCGAAAATGATGGTTTGCGAAGCCACCAAGAAAAAATGAAAAAATAAATAAATAAATAATAAATAAATAAATAAAATTTCTTATTTTTTAATGTTTATAACTTACAAATTTACGTTTTACATACCCTAAAGCAGGAAATCAGTAAATCAGTAAATCAAACAGCCCTCCTCAGCACTTCCATGATCTATTGATCTATTGATCTATTGATCTATTGATTCAAGTCATATTTTTTTACTAAAATTGTGCGTTTTACATACCTTCTGCAAATCAGTAAATCACAAACCATCATCCAACCACCTCCTGTCCCTGCCCGTGATCTTATTGATCCTATTATCTATTCATCTTCTGATCGATTGATTATTGATTCAAGTCATATTTTTTTAATAAAATTGTCATGTTTTTACATACCCTTAAACAGTAAATGCAGTTAAATTCCAAAGCCAACCACCCTCCTATCCATCAATGATCTTTTGATCTATTGATCTATTGATCTATTGATCTATTGATTCAAGTCACATTTCGAGTATCATTTTTTGATAAACATAACATAAAAACAAATTCTTTATACACTGATCAACGAAAATATGCTAACGTAACAAAGTTCTTCACAATTAAATAAAGCTTACTTAGCATCAATCTGAACTATGAATATAATACACAATTAACGCCAAACCTGACATGCCTTAAACATGACATAAACTGTTAACGTTAACAAAGTTCCACACTTAAAAACCTCTAAAGTAACTAACACAGCATACAAAGACAGAACCTATTCACATTTGTACAAGCATATCTCTCACATAACAATTTTAATTTATATTAACATGGTAATATTTAACTAAATTTATCACAACATAGTCCTTCTCATTCCCACCTCTCTCCCCCTCTATCTCCATGCCTCTTTCTCTCTCCCTCCCCTCTTGGTTATTTCATGCCTGATTCACCCCCGAATAACTCTAAACGTAATAAAAGTTTCCACATCAATAAAGCTAACATAGCGTAACATGAACTAAGAAAATAATGTACAAAAGACACACCTAACACAACTTACACACGAATAACTGCTAACATTAACAAAGGTTCACACTTAACAGCAGTAAGTAACTAACATGCTACAAAGACGTAACTATTCATACTTTTTCCAAGTATATCTCTAACATAACAATTGTTTAATTTAAATTAACATGGTAATATTTAACCAAAAATTTTATCAACAATACATTGGCTAATTATCATACCTGTTCAACGAATATAACTCTGACGTAAGGTAAGTTTCCAACATCAATAAGCTAACAAATAGCGTAACATGAACTAAGAAAATAAATGTACAAAGACAAACCTAATTAAACTACACACGAATAAACTGTTAACATTAAAAAGTTTCCACACTTAACACAGTAAGTACTAACATTGCATGCAAAACGGAACCTATTCTTACTTTTTCAAGGATAACTCTAACATATTAACGTTAACTTACACTGGCACAGTAAACCACTTTAGCAAAAATGTATCATACTTGTCCGATTATCAATCTGATCAACGAATATATGCTATACGTAATAAGGTTTCCCACATCAATAAAGCTAACATAGCGTAACAATGAACTTAAGAAAATAATGTACAACGACAAAACCTAACACAACTTACACACGAATAAACTGTTAAATTAACAAGTTCCACACTTACACAAAGTAAAGTAACCATCACTGCATCGCAAAACGTAACCTATTCATCATTTTTTCAAGCATGTCTCTAACATAATACGTTAATTCTTACAAAGACACAGTAACATTTAGCAAAAACATATCATAACCTTGTTCGATTCATCATACAGACCACCGACTATATGCTAACGTAACAAAGTTTTTTTTACTTTATCATAGTATATTTAACAAAAATGTATCAAAACCTTAACTAAATAATCAATAATCCCCAGCAATAATTGGCAAGTCATAACCAAGTTTTAAACAACCATAACAAAAATAACAAAAGTTTTCATCCAAAACATAACATAAAAATAAGTTTTATAAATAAAATATTCAATAGTAAAGTGTTCATTGACATTATGTGAGTTAAAACAGTAATGCAGTAAATTCAGTAAATAACGCATCCCGTCCCCCTCCCGCCCCTGCCTTACGCCATCCCGTCCACTCGCACTTGTGCATCTTTCGATCCTACAATGATTCAGGTCACATATCGGGTACCAATAACAATAACATAGTACAAAAAATAAGTTCTTTAATATTAATACTACCAATCGAATATATGCTAACGTCACACATTGTCCTTTCCATTAAATTAAGTCTAACATAGCATTCACAGAACTAAGAAGTATAATGTAAATGACTAAACCTAACACACTTACGCACGAATAAACTTACTAACATTAACAAAGTTCCATACTTAAACAACAGTAAACGTACCTAGCACAGCGTACAAAACGTACTCTATTCACACTTTTTCAAGCATCACTCTCTAACATTCCAATGTTAATTTTACATTAACACTATTGATCTACGTCGCATTACAAGTATCATTTCGGATAAACATAGCAAAAATGAGTTCTTTATATACTAACTCAGCGAATATATGCTAACATAACAATGTTTTCACATTAATAAAGCCTACATAGCATCATATGGACTAAGAAAATAATGTACAACGACAAACTTAAACCTTACGCCACTAATAAACATAACATACAAAAAAGTTCCACACTTAACCACAGTAAAGTAACTAGGCTTGCCATACAAAACGTAACTATTCTACTTTTCCAAAGCACTTCTCTAATTTATTACTTCTCTACTTATTACGTTCAGAGTTATTCTTTGAACAGTATGATAATTAGCCAATTTTGTGAATAAATTTTGGTTAAATTTTACATGTTAATTTTAAAAATAAACATTGTTATGTTAGATATATACTCTGACAAAGTGTGAATAGGTTACGTCTTTGTATGCTATGTTAAGTTACTTTACTGTTGTTAAGTGTGGAAACTTTGTTAACGTTAGCCCGTTTATTCATGTTTAAGGTGTGTCAGGTTTTGTCAATTGGTTATTATATTCATAGTTCAGATGATGCCTCATGTAAGCTTTATTAATGTGAAAACTTTGGTTACGTTAGCATATATCGTTGATCAGTATGATAATTAGGCAAGGTTATGAATAATTCTTTGTTAAATATTACATGTTAATCTCAAATTCCATCATTGTTAAGTTTCTAGAGATATGCCTTGAAAATGTGTGTGTAAGGTTACGTTTTTTTTATGTTATGTTAGTTACTTTCTATTGTTAAGTGTGGACTTTGTAATTTTAACGTTTATTTCGTGTTTACAGGTGTGTTCGGTTTGTTTTGCTGTACTATTATATTCCTTAGACCGGATGATGTTATGCTTACTTTATCTTAATGTGAAAGACTTTTGGTTACGTTACATATATTCGCTGATTCACTGTAATAGAGAACTTCTCGTTCTTTATGTTATGTTAATCCCCAAAATGATACTCGAAATGTGACCTGAATGAATAGATCAATAGATCAAATAGATCTTGGGAGGGTGGGATGGTATGGATGGTAGGTTGGATGGTTTTGATTTACTGATTTATGATTTAGGGTATATTAAAACATGACAATTCTACTAAAAAATATGACTTTGAATCAATAGATCAATAGATCAATAGATCACGACCGGACAGGAGGGTGGGTTGGATGGTGGTTTTGATTTACTGATTTAACTGATTTACTGCTTTAGTGTATGTAAAAACATTGACGAATTTTAGTAAAAAGTACTGACTTGAATCAATCGATCAATAGATCAATAGATCACGAAAGGGTTGGGGAGGGCAGTTTTGATTTATGATTTACTTGATTTACTGCTTTAGGTATGTAAAACGTGACAATTTTTTTGTAAAAAATATGACTTGAATCCAATTAGATCCATAGATCAAACTAGATCAATAAATATAGATAATTAGATTCATCGGAAGGGGTGGAGGAGGGCATGTTTGATTTACTGACTTTACTGATTTTACTGCTTTAGGGTATGTAAACAACGTAATTTGTAAGTTATAAACATAAGAATAAGAAATTTTATTTTAATTATTTATTTATTTATCTTATTTTTATTTTTAATTTTTTTTTCTTGATGTGTTCTTGAAACCATCTTTTGAAACTCTACAGACTCGATAAATTATTAAAGACACTAACATTGTTGTTATACGAGTGTTTATTAACTCGGAACCGCACCGGCTCCAGCACCAGTGCCCGGTACTGACTCCTGACCTCTCTCACTTCACCAGTACCTCCTTTCACCGACTCATTTCCTTCTCTGACGTACTAAATTCTCGTTTCTTTCTCCTTCTGTTATGCCTTTCATTTCATTTCTAAGGAGACGACTCAACCTTTGGGGGGCCTTGACAAACCCCTTTCACGTTTTGAACTTACGTAACCGTCATTTTCGAGATCTACAGTTCCAATAACGTATATAAAAGACACTAATATCGTATTATTATACAATATTTACTCACTCAGCACCGCACCGGAGCCTGCACGTGCGGTGCCAGAACACCTCTGATTCCAGGTTCTAAGTCTTTATAGAAATCCGACCGAATCCACTCTCAAAATTTCACCTTCTAGCCGGACATTTCGATTTTTAGGGGGGGGTGCGTCCCCCTTACCGGAGGACGCAGGGGGACGTAACTTCGTCTAAGACGAGATTACTGTCCACCAAATAGCGCGCCTCCAAATTTTAGCCCGATAAGTTAAGTTATAATGATATATAATATATATAATTATACTATATACTCATATATATAAT
>JABUQX010100443.1:52500-60397 GCA_015478945.1 Trachelipus rathkii
ATACATATCATATATATAATATATATATATATATATATTAAATTCATATATATATATATATAATATTATATATATATATATATATATATAATATATATATATATATATATATATAAATATAGTATATATATATATAGACTCCATTATAACATTGTAAAAATTTTAATTTATGTTCGTACTTATGCTAAATTTGCGCGAGCAAATTTTAGCATAAGTCGAAGTGAAATAGTATATAAACCCGTTCTGTTGAGGTACTCGAGCAATTATTAAGAATCAGAAAAAAAAAATCTCACTCAAGATACTCTCTTCAGAAATCCTCCCGCTCAAGAGCGATTAAACTTCAAGAAAGGCTACGACTCGAAATTTCGATAACAAGTTTATCCCGCTAAACAAAGAGGTCTGAGGCAAGTTCGAAAACGCACGGAAAAGGGCTGCGACTTGCAATTGCCTACAAAGAGTATCTCAACAGAGGGACTTTTGTTAACTTACTTGTTTACAACTAGGGATGTACCGATACCAGAAAGAGGCCGATACCGATACCGATACTCTATTTTTTAGGTGCCGATACCGATACCGATACTTTAATAATATAATTAAATACCAAGTAATAAGAAAGAAACATTGTTGCGCCTGCTAGGGCACTCAAGATTGGCATTCCCTTACAAACAAGACTAGTCATTTATATTCATATTTGGTTGTGCCAAGATATTATTTTATAAATTAAATAGTATCTTTAAGGAATAATAATCGCAATATATTTTTAATTGTAATTATATCCTTGTTTATAGAAAATATTCATTCCATTTCAAGCAATTATTCCAACGTTTACCTTACAGCTTTTATTGTTTTACATGATTACAATTTACAAGAAGATCTTTAACTAGCTACAATATAAAGAAAAAATAATGAAAGAAGAGACCAATTAATCAGGCCGAAAAGTTAAAATAAAAAAACGCTATTACTCAAAACATGACATAATAAAATACTCCTTAAGAAGATATCATTCAATACTCAAATTCAAAAAATTCACAAATTGTGATGCAAAAACATAAGCTTTCACTAGTATCTGCGAAGAGACTGTTCTTTTTGGGTGTTACATTCCTACCTAACCTACCCTATAAATACCTCTCTCTCGACTGATGAAGAAGGTGCTGATAATTATTTGCCTGCAACCACTGATAATAATGAAAACCTTGCCCATTTTCATGCAACCGCATGAAAGGATTCTCTTCTCTAGGCAGCATCTCTTGTTTTCGTAGAGCCTCATCTCCTCTTCACAGACTGCAAATTTAAATTATCTTTGCTCCTTGAAGACTGTCTCTTCATTTTACGATGAGGTCCCTGGTGTGATTCCTTTGAAGGTGAATGCAATTTCGGCCATGAACTTATCAAAATCTAACATACCAAATCCTCATCTTCAGTAGTTTATTTGCGAAAAAGCCACCATCGTCACTATCAGTGCTGTGGCCAGGGGTTGCTTAAGCGGCTTCACTCTCTGTTTTTTTTTTTTTTTTTTTTTGTCAAGCGAGCAAACTGCCTTCTAGAAGTGGTTCACCGTTGGAGGTGCCATCTTGTGGTGTTTCAGCTAGCTTAAGAATTCCTTATTAGAACCTGTTATATGTTATTTCTTTTTTACAGTTGTCACCACACCTCACGGCATAACCCTATTCAAAGAGGTGGGGTTTGAACGCCTCAAAAATCCATCCTAACGGCAAAATTACGCAGCATGAGCACACGGCAGCTTTAAAGTGATGGGAAATTAAATGAGTAGAAACACAGATGATGGAAGAGAACTCCACAGAACAGGAGTGCAGGAAAGAAAGAAGCACCGCACCGAGACAGTCTGGAGTTCACTAACATCAACATATAAATCATGTGCCGACACAGAAACCCTTGTCTACGAGGGCGTCTAAAGGTGGTGGTACGCGAGGATAGTTCCCTCGAGCACTTGCCTCTACAGTACCTATAGAAAAGGATAATCTGCGGCCGCAAATATAAAGGGTTCAAGTGAACTAGAACGTAACAGGACAATTAAAAGTCTTTTGGCCTTTGACTCGACCCTATCAAAACCGGATGAAACCAGAGCCCCCGCCCCCCCACAGATATGAGAGCAGTACTCCATACAAGGCGAATGAGACCCTTGTATAGTGGAGTAACTGAGAAAGGAAAAAAAAGTCTCGCACTCTTTAACATGACTCCCAGTTTTGTTGAGCGCCGCCCTAGCAAACCACTGTTGATTGAGGTTTTCAAAACATTTTTTGTTATGTTAAGGCCAAGGATGTTATATATGTCAACAGGAGAGACGAGGAACCGTCGAAAAGTTAAGTGTTTTAGAGAGAGAGATTTATAGAAGTTGGGTTTTTAAAGGAATTAAATTTCACAAGTTGAGACGACCCAACCCTGAATCTTCCAGATCAGCGAGAATAGTTAGAAATCGGAAAGATAAGAAGAGAGCAATTCTAGAAGTAGAAAGAGGAGCAAATTGATATGAGTGAAGAATGGAAGGGTCAAGTCATCGACATATGAGTGATAGAGTTAGATGTGCAGGGTGAGAAGATCATTGATGAAAGCAGGAATAAATAGGAGATAAAACAGACCCTGGGTAGAGAAACACCACTATTGACAAAAAAAGAAGAAATCGCCCCAACAACAAATAGCCGACAATGAGCGATTTGAAAGAAAGCTAGACATTAAGTAAGCAAAGAGAAGAAGAAATCCAAAGGAGGAGCTGGAAAACTAGACATAAGTAAGCAAAGAGATAGAGGAAACCCAAAGGAAGGAGTTTGAGAGCAAGGACCGCGTGCCATTACCCGGTCAAATGCTGTGATATGTCAGATGCTGCCACCACACAGTCCTTCCGTAGTTCTTAAGGCGGAAAAACCATAAACTGTAAATAGGAAAGAATCGCCAGTAGATCTCGAGCACCGAAGCCGTACTGTAATCAGAAAGAAGGAGATATCTCTCTAGATGAGTCTAAAGAAGTTAGAGTGGAAAGCGGTTTCAAGTCTTGGAAAGAATACAAGTGAGAGCTATAGGGAATAGTAAGAGGATCAGAGCTATGCATCATTTTTTCGGATTAGGTTGGACATATGCGCGCTTTCCAACACTGAGGGGAATAGTGGGCTAGTATGAGGCATAAGAATATAGTTGAAGAGGGGTGGTCGGGCACGGGAAGCACACTTCCTCAAATTCGGATTGGAATGCCATCCGGCCACCGCCTTCTAACTTCATTTAGATTTCAGTTATGCTCAATGCATGCCCGATCAATTAAATGACAGGGTAAAGGCTAGGACACCTGAGAGGAGAGGAGGAGAGAGGAATACCAAGAATCGTCCAGGGTTGAGTTAGAGTAAAATAGGAGGCCTAAGAGATGATTGGCCTTTTCAGTTGAGTATCAACAACAGAATCTCAGAGCGAATAAGAGGAGGAAAAGAGATGATTTACAGAATATATCTATATCTATAGGAATTTGTCGTAGGAACCAAGGAGGTCAGTGCATTTTCGTTTAATAAAGAAAGCGCTTTGCTCGTCGAAGAGTTTCCCTCAACGATTTCTAGCTGAATGAAAATGGCGAGAGTGACAGGAGAACGAGAATTTTCCCACACCCGATAAGCATTGTCTTAGCATGAATGGCCAGGAACAAGCACGATCGAACCAATGGATTTTGAGGAGAAAAGATTTAGTCCAAGAAGGATGACCTGCTCATCCCATTAACATTTACAGTTCCCACTTTATCCAGAATCTGAAGCGTCTTGAGAGTCAAAGCAGTCACTCATATAATAGTAGCGTAAGAACGCAATGCTCCCCAATCGTCCTGATCAAAGTGCCAGAGAAAGACATAGGGTATGGTGGTGAAAATGCTCAGAAATAATAAAATTCTAATCGAAATAAGTTTTGGTCAATTTACTATAGGCAGCTAAGTGGTGATTTTATTAAAGAGAGAAATCTATGTGAATACAGGAGAGCGTTGATGAACATAGTGTCAAGTTGGTCAATAATCGAGTTGGGACGACCGAAATGTGTGTAGGTTATTTAATCAGTCGTATATCGTTGAGAATACTGAATGATTCGGGCTTCCTCCCCACCTAAATCAGTACGAGAGGACCCAACAATCAGTTGTGTACATTGAAATCCACCAAATAGAGGACCTCAGTATTTGGCATGAGAAGATATAACGTCTCTGAGAAGTAGTAAGTAATCAAAAAAGCATGAAAATCTGCTTCTGTTAGAGAACAGCTAGCAGAAGCATAAGATATTTAGTAGAGGAAGAAGATTTAAGCCACAGAAAACATCGAGTTAGACTTATTAATTCGAGATCTCTATTATAGATGTTTATTATTTTACATAGCACATTACTCCACCATTCAAACGGAGGCCAAAGAATAAATTGTGATTGGATAAAATAATATGTTAAGAGAGGTGGTAGATGAATTTCTAGATATCTGGTTCTCAGACAAGAGAATAAAATTATTAGATTAGAGAGTAGTATTCCATGATGCAGAGTAGAGTTGCAAGCCATTAATTGTTGTAAGTCAAAAGAAAAGCCACGCCTGTTGCAGATCCTGGCTATCCATACACGCAACGCAGAATCACCAAAAAAAAAAAAAAAAAAATAGAAAGCGGCAGCCCAATAGACAAAAACTCTATTTTGAGCAAATAATTCGTCCGCTACAATGGAAATTTATAAAACGATAAAACCCTATTTACAGCAAATAACTAAAATTATGAATAATCCAGAAAGTTAAAAACACTCACGCACTCACGAAATGCTTACAAAAAAAAAAAAAAAATACTATGATCAACTAAAAAAGTAGGAGATAAAACAGAATAAATTATAAAAATCGATATCTAAATACGGTAAAAATTATTACGCTAAAAGACCAAGTTGGAGAAACGCTAAAATCTAAGTTAAAAAGGATCGAGAAAAAAAAAAAAACAAACTTCGGTACTAGCTATCTATATCGAACTAGATTATTATTGAATCTAAAAGTTCTCATAATTTTTACCCAAAAAGTAAGAAGTATCGGCTAAGTATCGCCCACTTTTTAACCGATACCGATACCATCAAAAATGGCCGATACTATTTCCGTACCGATACTACGGTACATCCCTAGTACAACCGTTATTTTTTCATTGAAAAATCTCTTCTATTTTTGAAATTTTAACATTCCAAGAAGCTGGAAGTTACTTTATTTAAAAAAAAAATCACAATTTTAAATACCATATAGGGGAAATGTATTCCGTAATTTCGTTGCACTTACTAAAAAGATAATTACGAAACTAAACGTTTCGTGATGAGTGTTGGGGTGTTAGTGTTTTGGCAAATAATTGAGTGCCTATCATTTCTAAGCTAGTTGCTAACTACAAAACTTTTAAACTCATCATTTACTTATATAGGGGGACTAAAGAAGAGACACCTACATCACTCCAAGCCTTCCCTATATATATATAAATATACTAAATATATATAATATATATTTATATTAATAATATATATAAGTATATATTATATATATATATATATAGATTATATATATATATATATATATATATATATATATATTATAGTGCACACACTTTCACTAATATTTGTATTATTAGAACATATAACGAAAAAGTTTCTCAGGGCAACGGAAACCCATATAAACACACCCAACAACAAAATCAAAAAAGTAGCTAAGGGCGCTAGATTAACCAAAAATCAAGCTAATCTAGCATTGCAAGCTAAGTATCATTTCTAACTTACTACTTAATATGTTACGAAGCTCATCCAGCTAGTGTCAACCAAAAATGGGTAAAATTAATTTTTTTTTTTTTTTGTTTTCTGATGCCCCCTGTGAAAAATTTTGCTACCTTTTTTAAAAAAAATTTTTTAGTTATTAATATTTCTTGCATTTACGTACATTAAATAATTGGCAAATACTCATTTTATAACTATATATAAATGTAAGTGTTATAGTTTTTAAGTTACACATTTAAACACAAATTGCACTTTTTTCTAAAGTGCCGTTGACGTTGGGATATATATTATATATATATATATAGAAATATATATTAATATATATATACTATAATATCATATATTATATATATAAATGATAATATATATATTAGGATTGGCCAGATATCCGGAACTATCCGTATCCGGCTATCCGCGCCAAGTTTTTGACTAATCTGAGTATCCGGCCGATATTCATTTAATCGCCGGAAACCGGATAATTACGCCTGTAAGTTCATCCCTCGTTTGGGAAATATTCCCAATAATTTGAAATTATATATATATATATATATATATAATACTATATATTTATATTATATTATAATATATATATATATTATATATATATATATATATTTAGAATATATTTATATATATATATATATTTACTTGTTTAGAATTTCGATGTTATCAAGTATTATTTATTCATCATTTATTGTTGACTGCACAATACAATTTATCTGAAATTTGGTGGTGACACGTTTCATAAATTATGGTAAAAATATGATATTAAAATATTATAATAATAATTATAAAATATTAAAAAAAATATTATGTAAAAAAAAATGATATTTATAATTGAATTAAGCTACCAAAGACACGTTAATGCAATTTTACCACCACATTTTATTCTCACGTTTAAGTATTGTAATTACTAAAAATAATTACCACTGCTTATTTTACGTGTTTAAGCATGTTATTATTTACAGGTATTTATACGCACATTCTCAGAAATTTATAAAAAAAAAACACGAATTTATTTTCAATGTTACCGCCTTCAGTGATAAAATATAAAATCAGAGCAATTGTCAGGGCACAAACTTGATTAAAATGCATGTTGAAATAAATATACGTTCTGCTATTAAGAAAAAGTACGTGCTACGAATAAATGGTCAAATAATTAAACGTTATAGGACAATCGAGAACGTGTGAAAAATATTATCAATGAGACATCTGTTCTATATCTCTCAATATCATTTATATATTATAAATTTTACATCAGAAATAAAAAGAAAGCCTGTTTAAAACATGATCCTTAAGGAAAAAAAAAAAAAACAAAAAAAAACGATTTTCGCGTGTTGCTATACAAACGTACAAAGGTATGGCCAATGTGTAAAAAATTTGGACATAAATTTTGCATGCCACGAAACTCCAACAATTTTTTTTTTGGTATCCTTCTAATTGCGGAATGATATAGGCATTCTGCTAACTGCAATTTCACAACATTTTTCAAATTATCGCAATTGCAATTCCTCAATTTTTTTGCGATATTCCGCAATGCCGACCTTAAATTGCGGAAACGTCCACTCTGATATATATATATATATATATATATATATATAAATATATATATATATAATATATAATATATATATATATATATATATATAATATATATATATATTCAGGCCTCCAGATTAGATGTCCCATGTATATAAAAAAACTATGATAGCTACTAAAAACTTGAATAATTTTGAAATCAGCGCAACATGTTATATATATTGAGAAGAATAAAATTAAAGGAGATAAAAAAAAATAGTAATATAATAAATAGTTTCATGTACGATTCTCCCAAATTTTCGCGTTCCAAAGTCATGAGTCCCCCAATATTTCTTTTCAATTTTAAGGCGAACCATACGCGCGCGCCGCGGCGCGCGCGCGCGCGCACCACACACACAACACCTATGATAGATAGATGTTTCTAGAGAAATTAAAATTTTTTTTGATGACCTGACCTAACCTAATTTATGCAATTTTAATTTTTCAATTTTAATTTAACTAATTTTATTTTTTGTTATTTTAATTTTGCCATTATTTTAGTTTTCTTCCTAAAGTATGAAAAAAAGATATAAAAGGGGAAAAAACGTTTATTTTTATTGCGTATCATGTTTAATCGCC
>JABUQX010100444.1:0-20000 GCA_015478945.1 Trachelipus rathkii
CATTTGTGCTTCGTTCAATCAGAATTGGGTGTTTAACCGTTTTCGCATTTATTGTGAAACTCTATCGAATTTTTAATGCATTGATGTAATAAATATATAGGTCTTTCCAATATTACCTTTCACATTTTTCTTAGTAGTAGTAGTAATAATAATAATAATAATAATAATAATAATAATAATAATAATAATAATAATAATAATAATAATAATAATAATAATAATAATAATAATAAAAATAATAATAATAATAATAATAATAATAATAATAATAATAATAATAATAATAATAATAATAATAATAATAATAATAATAATAATAATAATATTAATAATAATAATAATAATAATAATAATAATTATAATAATTATAATATATATATATATATATATATATATATATATATATAATATATATATATATATATATATATATATATATATATATATATATAACCTTAATATATAATATATATATATATATTTGAGGTGGAGGAGCTGTTGTTTAGTTGAATCTTTTGTATTTTTCCTCCACTTCAAATGTTCTTGAATGTAGTTCGTCTCCGTATTCTTATGTTTCAATTTTTTCTTCTTCTCTTTCATCTTCGGCTTTCTTATCTGAGGCAAACTTCTCCTTTTTTAATTGGTTTAAGATTAAATAATTTGTTTTATTGGATTTTCAGTTTTTTTCTTTTTTTAAATATGGCATAACAACATATATAACACTTTCTTTGCAAAACGACAACAGTTGAATAAGATTTTAAAATAGAAATTAAATATATATTAGTGATGGAGCGAAGCTGAATATTTGCATAACCTCGGTTGCAGTTGTTTTGCGGTTCCTAAATTTTTCAACAACCGCGGTTGCGGTTGCGGTTGTGGTTGTGCAATAAAAACAAAATTTAACAATTGCTTTGTTTGCTACTACTACTACTACTACTACTACTACTACTACTACTACTACTACTACTACTACTACTACTACTACTACTAATAATAATAATAATAATAATAATAATAATAATAATAATAATATTAATAATAATAATAATAATAATAATAATAATAATAATAATAATAATAATAATAATAATAATAATAATAATAATAATAATAATAATAATAATAATAATAATAATAATAATAATAATAATAATTATCATCAGTCACTTTCTTTCCCCAAGACTGGGGGTAACGTGGGTCACATGCACCGGAAACAGAAAAGTAGTAGAAGAATATGACGCAAGTCGAAAAGAAGCCTAGCCTTACCGCCCCTTTGACACCCTTAAGTGAGAACTCGTCGCAGTAAGAAAAATCCACCCTAGGGCTTCACGGGACTGCAACGAACCCTCACTGTGGCATCTCGTCAATGTAGGGATCATCCCTTCCACCAGGTTGGCCAGAACCATACCCCCCCTCACAAAACCCCGTCATTCACTCCTATTATGCACCTTCATTCTCGCCTCTGCCAAACTCACATTCCTCTCCTTCAGGCATTCTTTTACTAACTCAATCCACTATTTCTTCTGTCTCCCAACCGGTCGACTCACACTCACCACTATATATCCTCTTAACAAACCGACTATCATCTATCCTCTCCGCATGACCAAACCATCTCAATGTACTTTCATTTATTCTCTCATTTACTCCTTTCTTCACATCACACAACTCCCTAATGCGTTCATTCCTCATTTTATCAATTCTTCTCATACCTAACACACCCTTAAGATTGTACATCTGAACACATTGTACTTTTGAACTATACCTTTTATTCCAGACCATAGTTTCACTACTATACATTAACACTCATTTAAGACCCTAGCGCGCTCAAGACTTAGTCCCTTTACATCCACTAACGATTTAATTGCACCAGTCACCTTCTTGCCATTAACAATTTCCTACTACACTCTGCATCATTCGTTCCCTTTTCATCCAACATATATTCTAAATATTTAAACTCAAACACTTGTTCCAGTTGCTCTCCATCCAACATAACTTCACACCAAGAATTGTACTCACTCACAACCATAACCTTACTCTTATCTACGCTTACTTTCTAACCCATCTTTTTACACTTTTTACAAATAGCTCAAATAATTCACTCAAACTCTCTTCAGATTCTCCACACAAAACCAAATCATCCGCACATAATAGGTAGGGCAACCTCCCCTCTCTTCCATTCTCCATCATTCTAACACCTTCCAATAACACTCGACCTCTAAGTCTTTCGTAACCTTTTCATATACCAATTGAATAACCAAGGAGACATAACACATATCATATTAAACCTTTAAGAAGCTTCTAATAAACGCACCACTCAGGACTCTCCCATCACTTGTCCCCATTTGCTAAGGTCACATATTTTTTTTTTATTTGGGGCGTCTCTTCACGTCCACAAAAACACATTTTTTGGGGGGACCGCAACTTCACATTATGAAGCCATTTGTGTTTCTACTTACAAAGTCAACGTGCTTTACGTGTAGTTATCTCTTAAGATTTTTTATTATAATTACTTTTAATTTTTTAGTTTTGTTTCTGGTAGGAGTTTTACACAAGTATTATCATTTTATTATTATTATTATTCTAATCATTATTATTTTTACGGAAAATTGTTCCACACTGATATACAAGCTGCATTCATTTTTACTATCTGTTAATCTACACATTAATTATTATTATTATTTTTTATTATTATTATTATTATTATTATTATTATTATTATTATTATTATTATTATTATTATTATTATTATTATTATTATTATTATTATTATTATTATTATTATTATTATTATTATTATTATTATTATTATTATTATTTATTATTATTATTATTATTATTGTAGTCATTATTTACTTTGGACGAGTTTAATAAACTTTTAACGAATTTTTTCCAACACTTATATATACGTCGCATTAATTTTTTTATGTGTTATTTACTCGTTTATTATTATTATTATCATTTTTATATAATTTACTTGTTACCATTTTAGTATCATTTTAATT
Organism: Trachelipus rathkii; assembly: GCA_015478945.1. NCBI lineage: Eukaryota > Metazoa > Arthropoda > Malacostraca > Isopoda > Trachelipodidae > Trachelipus > Trachelipus rathkii. The sequence goes on from JABUQX010100444.1 coordinate 3,003, forward strand.
AGTATTGCTATTATTAGCTAGTGACATTAGTTTTATTTCCTTAATGCATTTTTTTTCTATTACTATAATTATGTTTTTCTTGGGGGGTAAGGTTATTCTACATTAGAGCTGAATTTCTCTCTCTCTCTCTCTCTCTCTCTCTCTCTCTCTCTCTCTCTCTCTCTCTCTCTCTCTCTCTCTCTCTCTCTCTCTCTCTCTCTCTCTCTCTCTCTCTCTCTCTCTCTCTCTCTCTCTCTAAGAGATATAATAATCCTGCGGCTGTGCCAGGATATATATATATATATTTATATCATATATATATATATATATATATATATATATATATATATATATATATATATATATATATATATATATATATATATATATATATATATATATATATAAATATATTTATATATTTATATATATATATATATATATATATATATATATATATATATATTTCTTCTTTCACTCTTTTTGCTATTTCACATATATATATCTAAGTTAATATCCCTTTATATATATATATATATATATATATATATATATACAGTAGTCTTTATATATATATATATATATATATATATATATATATATAACTCTATAGATATATCTATATATTGATATATATATACAACTGCTAACTCTTTCAATACATTATTATTATTTATTATTATTATTGTTTATTATTATTTATTATTATTATTTATTAATATTATTATTATTATTATTATTATTATTATTATTATTATTATTATTATTATTATTATTATTATTATTATTATTATTCTTATTATTAAGTACTATTAGTATTATTATTAGTATTATTATTATTATTATTTTATTATTATTTTTATTATTATTATTATTATTATTATTATTATTATTATTATTATTATTATTATTATTATTATTATTATTATTATTATTATTATTATTAGTACTATTATTATTACTATTATTTTTACCATTATTATTATTATTATTATTATTATTATTATTATTATTATTATTATTATTATTATTATTATTATTATTATTATTATTATTATTATTATTAAAATTATTTTCGTTTATTATAATTATTATTATTATTATTAATATTTTAATATTTAATATAATTACCATTTTCATTATTAATATTATTGTTATTAGCAATATTATTATAATTTTTATATCATATCAATTATCAGTATTTTATCCATATTTTTATTTTTCAATTTTTAAACTTTTATTATTATTATTATTATTATTATTATTATTATTATTATTATTATTATTATTATTATTATTATTATTATTATTATTATTATTATTATTATTATTATTATTATTATTATTATTATTATTCTTATTATTATTATTATTAATATTATTATTATTATTATTATTATTATTATTATTATTATTATTATTATTATTATTATTATTATTATTATTATTATTATTATTATTATTATTATTATTATTATTATTATTATTATTATTATTATTATTATTATTATCATTTTGTATTATTATGCCATACTATAACATTATTATTAAAAGAGAAAAGAAGACGTTTTGTTATTATTCCTAAATAGGAAATGTTGAACATATATATATATATATATATATATATATATATATATATATATATATATATATATATATATATATATATATATATATATATGCTATATATATATATATATATATATATATATATATATATATAGACTGCTTACTAGGTTGTCCCTTGCTCCCTTCCTACTAGAAACGGGCTATCTCGAGATATTGTGGCACCACAGCATTCCGGATCCAGAGGTCCGTCAGAAAGATTGCATCAAAGCTATTTTTAACCTCCTTCATGTCGAAGCAGTCTAGCAAGAGATATTTTAGTATCGTCATTTGTGAGGGAGGGTCACCTTTGACAGTGAGGGGAGGGAGCATTATGAATTTTATATTTATATTACTGAGGGGAGGGATGGTGCCCAGAGCTTAAACGGAACAGCTTCACTCTCGTTTGAAGGTTCAAAGTTTGTTCTGTGGGCGATTTTCCCGGTAGATCTGCATGGAGCATGGCGTTATTTGAATTTGCGTAAATTGTTCTTTAAGTTTACTAAGTGTGGATATATTTAATAATGGGAGTGTCTGGGGTGGATGGGGGGAGGGGAACGCGTGTTGTATATGTTATAATAATACAAAGGTGGTGTGATCTTTTTTCTTCTTGATGCAGGTGGTTGTTGTAATGTTTGATTCAGGGAGTGGCCTATTGAGAATGACTTGTTGTATAACTTCAGCCTATCATTTCAAGATGGGCACTTATGGGACGAAATTTTTTAGCTTCGGTTGGAAGTAATGGATAGGCATAGAGGGAAGGTAGCCTGTTATTTTTCTAAGAGCTTTATTTTGAATGACTTATAACTTTTGTATATTGTATATGTTTTTATTTTTGTGATATTGCTGGTACTAAAGCTTGTGATACATAGTTTAAGAAGGGACGGAGGTACTGCCTGTAAATAATTGTAAGATCTCTTTGTTTTGATTAAAATTTGTTCCGGTTAATATTTTTATCTCGTTTAATTTATGCTTGGATCTAGATGTAATATTGTTGATATATGTGTGGGGGGGTGAATGTGATGAGTGTATAGAAATAGAAGATTACGCCTAATATATTTATTGTTAAGATGGAGTCAAATGTTTGAAAGAAACACAGTTGGATGGGTATTGGATTCTCTTCTACCAGGTGTAAGTAGTGTGATAAAGGATCGTTGAGGGGGAGGCAGTCATTCTATTTGTTGATAGCCATTAAATTCTAGTTGGTTTATATATTGCTGTAGTTCTCTACGTATTTGTATTTATAGAAGATTTTGGGCTGTGGTTGTTAGATTTTCTGTATAGCTGTTGATTTTTATAGAAGGGCTTATGGGTTGAGGTAGGTCATGCAAAAAATGATTAGTATTGGTGATAGGATGGCTCCTTGGGGTATTTCATTATATAGTTTGTATGTGCTCGAGGAGTGGCGTCTTTGCGTGATACTAGCTGTACGATCGAATGGAAATGTTGGTATTATTTTCTTGTCACTGATATTTATTTCTGTATTTAATACTTTGTCTATTAGGAGGTTGCTTGGAGCTATATATCTATTGCTACTAGGAGACTGCTGGAGGGGGTAGGACTTGGTTAAATCCCGTGAGCATGCTTTTCGTTAAACTAGTAGTGTAGTGTAGTGGTGGTAGTGGTGGAATGTTTTTTGGATGAATCCATGTTGGGAGTTAGAAGGGGATATTCTGTTCAGGATTAACCTCTCGAAAACCCTAGATATTATAGGGAGCATTGATATAGATCTATATGAAGATGGGTCATCGGGTGGTTTGTTAGGTATGAGGATTATGTGTGTTTTCAGAATGGTGGGATAGTGTTAGCTGCTTTAAATATTTTAGGTTAGGGTTTCTATGGCTTTAGTTTCTAAGTGTTTGAGATGAATATTGGATATTTTGTCTGGACCCTCTCTCTGCTTGTGAGATTTTATTTTATGGTGTTAAATAATTCTAAGAAATTGATTGTTCTTTATAGCCTTTCTAGTCGCTTAATTTTTAATCTATTTGTGCAGATTGTAGTTTCATAACTGATTTTGGAATAGTGTGACATAATAATGTTGCATTGTTTTTTTTTTGTTCAGGGGATTTTAGTATTTTGTTTGCAGATGGCTTCGTGGGTTGGTAGGGGTTATGTTTGTGATGCGTGGAATAATTTTTTTTAATTTCTGAATATTATTGCTGTATTGGTTTTATGGCTTAGTGTTACGGTGTAATTTTGCCAATTTTTATTCTTATTCAAGTTGATTAAGTCATTTATTATTGTTATTATTATTATTATTATTATTATTATTATTATTATTATTATTATTATTATTATTATTATTATTATTATTATTATTATTATTATTATTATTATTATTATTATTATTATTATTATTATTATTATTCAGTTTAGTATCTTATTATTATTTTTATTTTTATTATTATTATTAATATTATTATTATTATTATTATTAATATTATTATTATTAATATTATATCAGTATTATTATTATTATTATTATTATTATTATTATTATTATTATTATTATTATTATTATTATTATTATTATTATTATTATTATTATTATTATTATTATTATTATTATGTGTATTATTATTATTCAAGTTACTATATTAAGTTAAGAGGATAGGTCTGAGACGTAATCCCCAGGGAAGTGTTGAGAGGCTGTTGGTGGAATAGATAAAAAAAATTAGGTTATATGTTTTTTTTACATAGTTTTTTTTACTTCTATTGATTGGTACGTGGTTATTGGGCCATTGATTCTAATTAGTTGTGTTAGATTTGTGGTGTTGCCAAATTGGCTATTTTTGTGTATGGGAGAGACTAGGCTATGTTTAGATGGATCCTTATCTTGTCTTAGGAAAGGGATTTCAAACAACGACCCGAGGGCCAAGACAGGCCCACTAGCGCAGTAGAATTCACTGGTTTTATCTTTAAGACACCTTTAATTAAATTAAACTCTCACATTTAAACACTGTAAGAAACTATAGCCACAAAACACACTAGTCGCACTGTATTTCGCTTTTCAGATCGCACTTATCGCTCTGAATTCAATCTTTGGTATGATGACCTACCTAGGTCGTCGCCCTTGGGACTTAGTGGAGAAGTCACTGTGGCCCTTAAGCTAAAAGGTTTGGAGACCCCTGTCTTAGGAAAACGTAATTAAGAAGTTCAGAGGAATTCAGGAAATTCATATATATATATATATATATATATATATATATATATATATATATATATATATATATATATATATATATATATATATATATATATATATATATATATATTTATATATATGTAGCCTTGACAGTATGTACTCAACTGTATAACTGCTGCTGTATAACCAATAATAATATGTATGTATAATAATATATATATATAACATATGTATGTAATATGTATATGCATAACTGTATAATGTGCTACTTCTTCTTTAAGTGGCAGTAGAAGTATTGTAGGAGCAATAATAATATCATAATAATAATATATGTAGCCAGAAAATCAACATTCAACAACAACCAACAACAATAATATGATAATATATATCATATATAATAAGCAATGATAATATTATAAATATATATATGTAACAATAACAACAATAATATAACTGTAATATAACAACAATATGCTATATATATATACTCAATATACTTACTCTTGTATATATGTATAATATATATATAACGCAGCTATTGAAATAAAATGTTTGGAGTTCTTTTCATGTTTATTGCTACGATTCTTGTTTTGGTGATTTGGCTAAATCGTAGGCCAAAAAATCTTCCACCAGGTAAGATACTGCTAAATATACTGTATACGTGTAAAGTTGATTAATGTTGATGATTTTTTATATTTGTTACAGTTTCTCTTACAAATATTAATTTATTTTGAATTATGTTAAATGAAAGATCGGCAAGCCAGAGTTTGTAAATAACCGTTAAATTTAATGCTCTTTTTTTTTTTTTTTTTTATTTTTTTTTTTTTTAGGGATTCTGTCAATGATAAAAAAAAAGGTCCTTGGTTGCCACGGGTCTACGATCAATCCGCTGGCTGGCCAGGTATCGCATTCACGGATACCGGAAAGTTTTCCCATTAGTATCAAAGCACGATACCAATGTAATCATTAACGTCTGAGTGGGACGAAGCTAGAGTTAATAGAGAACAGCTCATATTTTCTCGCTCAACCCAGTCTCGAACCTGGGCCCTCTCGCGTGCTAGGCGAGTGCTCTACCTCTGAGCTAGAAACGTTCCTCCTCCTCCTCCTCTTCCTCATCTATCAATGATAAGAACATAAAATCATTGATATATTGCAAATGAGAGCAGAAAGGTTAATTAATTAAATATTTAGTAGATTTCAAAAATTAATTAAAATTATTAATTAAATTAAATTAATAAAATATTTAGTTGATTTGAAAGATTAATTAAAATTATTAACTAAATTATTAATTATTATATTAAAATATTTAGTTGATTTGAAAGGTTAATTAAAATTATTAATTAAATTATTTATTATTATTAATAAAATATTTCGTAGATTTGAAAGATAAATTAAAATTATTAATTAAATTATTAATTATTATTAATAAAATATTTAATAGCTTTTAAAGATTAATTAAAATTATTAATTAAATTAATAATTATTATTAGCAAAATATTTAATAGATTTCAAAGATTAGAAAAAAATTATTATTTAAACTATTAATTATTAATAATAATGTATTTAGTAGATTTCAAAAATTAATTAAAAATATTAATTTAATTATTAAGTATTATTAATTTCAAAAATTAATTAAAATTATTAATTAAATTAGTAATTATTTTTAATAAAATATTTAGCAGATTCCAAAGATTAATTAAAATTATTAATTAAATTATTAATTATTTTTAATAAAATATTTAATAGCTTTCAAAGATTATTTAAAATTATTAATTATTATTAGCAAAATATTTAGTAGATTTTAAAGATTAATTAAAATTATTATTTAAACTATTAATTATTATTAATAAAGTATTTAGTAGATTTCAAAGAATAATTAAAATTATTAATTGAATTATTAATTATTATTAATAAGATATTTAGTAGATTTCAAAGATTAATTAAAAATATTAATTAAATTAGTAATTATTTTTAATAAAATATTTAGTAGATTCCAAAGATTAATTAAAATTATTAATTAAATTATTTAGTGGATTTCAAAGGTTAATTAAAATTATTAATTAAATTATTAATTATCATTAACAAAATATTTAGTAGATTTCAAAGATTAATTACAATTATTAATTAAATTATTAATTATTATTAATAAAGTATTTAGTTGATTTCAAAGGTTAATTAAAATTATTAATTAAATTATTAATTATTATTAATAAAATGTTTAGTAGATTTCAAAGATTAATTGAAATTATTAATTAAATTATTAATTTTTGTTAATAAAATATTTGTTAGATTTCAAAGATTTAGACAAATAAAATAAAAATAAAATTTTTATCTAGATGAAAAGCTAATCAGTATTTAAATTAAAATAGGGAGAGACGGTAATTTACATCATATTTTCTGAAAAATCTTGCAATATTGCTATTGCCAGAGAGAGAGAGAGAGAGAGAGAGAGAGAGAGAGAGAGAGAGAGAGAGAGAGAGAGAGAGAGAGAGAGAGAGAGAGAGAGAGAGAGAGAGAGAGAGAGAGAGAGAGAGAGAGAGAGAGAGAGAGAGAGAGAGAGAGAGAGAGAGAGAGAGAGAGCACATGCTCGGAAAAGTAGGAAAGACCAGAAAGTTTTAAGCTAGGCAAATATTTTAGGATTATTTTCATATTTTAGATTGAAATGAAAGATATAATTTTATAAATGATATTCAACTTTTGAATGAGCTTTAGAGTTAAAGAACCATTCGCGTCAATCTATTAAATTATTTCCTTTCATGAGATGTTATTGCTTGCTTACGTTTTTCTAATTATTTGTAGATTAAAATATAATAAAAGACTGCAGTACCTATTATGGCCTGGCGAATCAATTGACGTTATTCGCTCATTAAATTTTTATATTAACTGATGATTTTAATTTCAAGAAACTTGACTTTTCATGTTTATATGATACTACTTACGTTACTCATTATCCGTAGATAAGTAATCATCCCTCTACCTATAATAATCAAGCGCGTTAATTTACCTGAAATTTGTTACTAATAGATTCAATTTCAGCAATAAAAAGATTTTATAAAATAATTAAATATAATTATTTAAGGAAACAACGGTAAAATAATTAGAAAAATTATTTTTCATTATTCTGAATATTTTTGTTATTTAAAATTGAAAATATATCATTATATCAATCGACAAGTCTCTTCTCTTATGGCTATCTATGGTAGTTCAAATGTCGATTCTTTTATTGGCAATTTCAATCTACTTTAATTGTGTTTCAGAAAATTATTGATTGAAAATCGAATGTTGATCTGATTTGTTGATTCCCTGTTTTATGATAACATTTCAAGTTTTAGAAAGTATATCCAATCAAAACTACGTTTCAACAATTATTTAATTCAATTATAATAGTTGCTTGCAATATGCCATAAATTTAATTTTGATAATTTGTTTAAAAAATTATTTTTAAACAATGATTTGACTGAGTTATTAATATGTAAATTATCTTACAGGAGAATGGGGACTACCAATTGTAGGTTACATTCCCTATATGAACTGGAAAATATCAAAAACAGTAGAAAAATTGCAGAAGAAGCATGGAAATATTTTTACGTAAGTTAATATGTTAAACCTTTGTAAGCTAAACTTTAAGTTAAACTTTACATAATTTAGTTAAGAACTTTAGGAAGTTAAATTTTAAGTTAAACTTTACGTAATTTAGTTAAAAACTTTAATAAGTTAAACTTTAAGTTAAATTTTACGTAATTTAGCTAAAAACTTTTATAAGTTAAACTTTAAGTTAAATTTTACGTAATTTAGTTAAAAACTTTAAAAAGCTAAAATTAAGTAAGTTAAACTTTGAATTTATTTTAAAAGTTTTCGAAAAAATTTGTTGATTCGTTTATCTAATAAAAATTCAATACTGAAATTATTAATAAATTAAATTATTAAATCACTGGAATTTGGATCATTCAAAAATGTGAGACATCTCTAAGCTTTTTAGATCAATTGAAGATTGTCTCTTCTCTATAGTTCTTAGTTTATGTTTTACAATTTTCTAGTTTTTTCTAGTTTTTTTACAATTATTCTAGTTCTTAGTTAATGTTTTACAATTTTCTATTTTTTTCTAGTTTTTTTTTACAATTTTTCTAGTTCTTAGTTTATGTTTTACAATTTCAGTTAAAAACAAATGCTGTACGAGTAAAGAGTGCAATACCTAGTTATTATAGTCATGAATATCCATTCTTTAGTAGGCGGGTTCGATTCCTAGTCGAGATCCTATGTACAAATTACCTAGAGAAGTTCCCCTCCTAGAATAGAGGCAGTGCCCGTGAGGTGTGAAACTTATATATATATATATATATATATATATATATATATATATGCTATATATATATATATATAGTAATATATATATATATATATATATATATATATATATATATATATATATATATATATATATATATATATATATATATATATATATATATATATATATATATATATATATATATATATATATATATATATATATAATATACTAACTCACTGATATGCTCTTTTTTTGCTATATATATACTGCTGCTGCTATATATATATATATATATATATATATATATATATAAATTAATGTCCCATGCAACTTCAGCTGGAGTTCTTAATATTGTATACAAGTCTACAACCAAGGATGTCACAACAGATGTCACGTCATTCTAATTCATTCATTTACTAATAAAACTTTTTCAAGGACTCAAGGGAACTAGCTGATATCATACCATTCAAACAATGCTGCTCGGGCTTAGCACGAGTTAACATTATAGAAACGATCGATCTTTTACAAAATTTATAATGTTACGATAAAATTTCCTTATTTTTTTGCGAAAATTGGTTAAGTGAATAAAAATATTGCATAATAAATATAAAAGATTATGCAAATTGAAACAAAAAGTGTAAGAATCATCGCGATTAAATAACGCTATTTTTCAATCAATTAAAAAGGTGACTCTTCGTGCTCGAATGAAATAGCGGAGATTGTGTGTGTGTGAATTTAGAGTATAAAATTGTTTATATTGTTGCCTTTAGCATCTCTTAGTTACATTTTGATGTTACCATAGGCAAGAATCTTTACCATTCTCTTTATCTAAAAATAAGGTGAGGCTACTTTAAGTTTATTTTAAACGTATATATATATATATATATATATATATATATATATATATATATATATATATATATATAAATATATATATGCCTCAACTTTCTATGCTATGCTATATATATATAGAGAAGAGAGAGAGAGAAAGAGAAAGAAGAGAGAGATAGCCCAGTAGTAAAAAGTTACTGGAATCGCCACTCAATATATATATATATATATATATACAGCAACATATATATATATATATATATATAATATATATATATATATATATATTTATATATATATATATATATATATATATATATATATATATATATATATATATATATATAATAACTCTTAAATATATATATATATATAAAAATATATAATAAGAATAAAATAATATTTATTCAATATATATATATATATATATATATATATATATATATATATATATATATATATATATATATATATATATATATATATATATATATATATATATATTTAACATGTATTGTAATATTTTATTTTATTTCAGACTCAAAGTTGGGTCAGTAATCTGTGTCTTTTTAACTGATTACGATGTAATAAAGGCTGCGTTTCAAAAGATTGAATTTTCCGGAAGGCCCTTCCTTTATCATTTTAAAGTTTTGAAGAAATTCCTTGATAAAGGTAGGCTGTAGAGATTGTGTAAGTTGAAAGTATTAAGCATTAAATAAACTCAATTTAAACCTTAAACAACACTCCATGTTTCAATTTTTGCTGCAAATTACAATACTTTATTTATTTTAAAGAAATCAAAGATCTTTTGTGGTAAAATATGTTGTAATTCACTAATAAAAAAACATCATAGTGTTAAAAATATTTCTTTTTTGTTGAAGTTTTTTATCATCAAATAATATTGTAGGTAAGAACTACAAAAATACTTTGGTAAAAAATAAAGTGAATCAAGAAAGATTTCTGTAATAAAAATAATGTTTAGTATAATAACTATATTTGGATCATATCGATTGTATGAATTCGAACACATTTCATAAAATTGAAGTAAAAATGCCTAAAGTCAATTTGAAACTTTATTATTAAACCAGCTTCACACCTCTAAAAATATTAAAAAAAAATTCAAATCTATGTAAAATAACTAAACTCATAACCTTTACTTCACTTATATATATAGTTTAAATCTATGTAAACTAACTAAACTCTAACATAAACTTTACTTAACATATATATAATGTAATTTATTTTTATATTTATTTATTTCACTCTGCATTGCAAAAAAAAAAAAAAAAAAAAAAAAAAAAAAACAAACATGGCCAAAAGAGCTTTCAACACTTTATTCGATTACGTAGATTTTGAACAAAATTGACTTGAGCTTAACTGGAGGCAGATAATCGACATGAGCCCTATATTTACTTGAGTGTTTGTTTTATGTAAATACATTAACAAAACTCTTATAATCCTTTTTTACTGGGATAAAACTCCAAATGTGAAATAATTTACTTTTATCACCAAATAATATTTAAAACAGTAAATAGTTGGGTATAGTAAATGTTAATATATTACTATAATAATATTAAAGAAATTATTAAATTAAATGACTCCAAACTTGCATATAAAATTTAGATAAGTATCCTTTGTTCAATTTAAGCAATATTGATCTAAAACGTTTTATCTCCTCATAAATTTCATCAAAAGAACTAGGAAACATTTATTTTCAAACCCTGGTAAAAGATTAGAACGCTCATTGAACTAATGATGCTCAACAGTATAACATATATAAAAATAGGAAATTTTCAATCAGAAGTAACTTGTCAATTTTTTGTCATGTTATCCTTTTCCTTCAATATTTTCCGGAGACTCCTAGGCACGCTAAGTGAGAGGTCCGAAAATACTGAAGATCCATCTCCTTGAGTTAAATATATATATATATATATATATATATATATATATATGAATAACGATATATATATATATATATATATATATATATATATATATATATATATATAACTCACTGCTTTCAACTGCTATATATACTATATATATATATATACTCAACAACGATTTTACCACATAAATGAAAACATGATTGTTTCTAATAATTTCAGTTACTTAAAGAATTTGATCTTAGAAATGGAACCGCGTTATCACGTACCATTTTTGATAAAATTGAAAACTAAAATTAAAAAATCGTAAATATATTATTCACATACGTGATATATATATATATATATATATATATATATATATATATATATATATATATATATATTTCTTTATGTTTATATAATAACTATATATATATATATATATATATATATTTATAATATATATATATATATATATATATATATATATATATATATTTATATATAATATATATATATATATATATATATAAAATATATATATATATAATATATATATATATATATATATATATATATATTTATATATATATATACATATAATATAACAACTATATATATATATATATATATATATATATATATATACCTATAACTGATATATATATATATATATATATATAATGTAGGGAATGAGAATATTATTTAATGTTTAATCTTGTCTTGTTGAGGAAGGAAACGTTTGGGTCATTTCTGTATTGGATCATGTTTAGTTGAAGACAGAAGGTGATTGTATATGGTGACTTTATTAAACATGATAAATATGAATTGTGATATTCTGAAATGAATAGAGACCTCGTAAATGTCAAAATCCAGCATACTATTTTTGTTATATATGTCGTGATTTCACTGTATAAAAATGGTCGGCGGTCTTTAACAGCCACAGTTAAGAAACCATATTACTATTATTTTGGATGTCACATTGGAGACCAGGACAAAGATTGGGCTCCCCATATTTCTTGTACAACTTGCTATACACCAATTTGATTAAGTGGATGAGTGAAAAAAAATCACCAAGTATGCCATTTACCTATAGTTTGGAGCGAGCCTACTAGGCACTTAAAAGACTGCTATTTCTGTCACATAAAGGTACAAAGATTTTCAAATAAAACAAAATAAAATATAGTTTATCCTTCTGCAATTCGGTCAGTGCTACATGGACCTAGACTTCCAGTGCCTAGGTCAAAAACGGACTTGGAAGAATTCAATATCCCTAAAGAAGAAACGGCTGAGGAAACTGAAGCATCAACATCATTTGACCCATCCTTCGTTCCATTTCATGAAAGGACACCCCATCCCATTGAACAAAGAGAGCTCGTCGATCTAGTAAGAGATTTAGATCTCAGCAAAGAGCAAACTAAACTCTTAGGATCTAGGATGCAGCAGTGGAATTTGCTGGCAATATGCACTAGAAATTCAGTATATAGACAAAAACATGAGTGATTTTCAAAATACTTCACCATGCAACGATCAGTATGTGTGTGTACAAATACTGGCGGTTGAACTTGATTTCAAGCATGTCACAGAGGAATGGAGGTTTTTTATAGACTTCTTAAAGACAAGTCTGAAAGTATATTGTTTCATAATGGTAATGCCAAGCCTTCATTACCAGTAGCATACTAAGTGGATATGAAGGAAACATATGACAATATGTCAGTTTTAATTAGTGCATTACAGTACAAACGATATGGTTGGAAACTCTGTGGAGACTGGAAAATTGTAAGTATACTAATGGAACTTCAGGGTGAATTCACTAAATACTGCTGTTTCCTTTGCCTATCGGACAATAGACCAACAAACAAGCACTATTTACAGAAAGAATAGGCAAAAAGAAGTAACTAGTTTCAGGACTTGAAAATGTTAAGTATCAACCTTTAGTTGACTCAAGGATGATATTGTTTCCCCATTTACATATAATATTAGGCTTGATGAAAAACTTTGTGAAGGGAATGAATAAAAAGGGAGATATTTTTGCATATCTCAGGACTCAGTTCTCTGCTTTAAGTGAAACAAAATTGGAAAAAGGAATATTCGCTAGCCCATATCTCAGAAAACTCTTGAAGGATGACACTTTTGAGAAAGAGTTAACTGCTTTGGAACTATCTGCTTGGATACCATTTAAATCAGTGGTTTCGGGATTTCTAGGTAACAACCAGGGTTGTGGAGTCGGAGTCGGAGTCGGAGTCACGGAGTCGGGGAGTCGGTAGTTTTGAAGATAGTGGAGTCGGAGTCGGAGTCGGAGTCGGAGTCGGCAATTTTGAAAAGAGGTGGAGTCGGGTCGGGTCGGTATTTTGAAGAGGGTGGAGTCGGAGTCGGAGTCGGAGTCGGTAATTTTCAAGAGTCGGTAATTTTCAAAAGAGTGGAGCCGGAGTCGGAGTCAGGTCGAGGTCGGCAATTTTCAAAGGGTGGAGTCGAGGTCAGGTCCGGAGTCGGAGTCAGGTCAGGTCGAGCAATTTTGAAAGAGGTCGGAGTCAGGTCAGGTCAGGTCGGTAATTTTGAAGAGGGTGGAGTCGGAGTCGGAGTCGGAGTCGGAAAATTTTTGAACCGACTCCACAACCCTGGTAACAACATAGCTGAAAATTACGAAGAGTTGATAAGAAAACTCTTGGACAGCCATCAGAAGCTTGGGTGTCGAATGTCACTAAAAATTCACTTCCTGCATTCCCATTTGGATTTCTTTCCCATAACTTGGGCGCTGTTAGTGACGAACAGGGAGAAGATCCCATCAAGACATCATGACAATGGAACACCGACATCAAGGAAGAGTACATCCTAACATGATAGGTGACTACTGCTGGTTTTTACTAAGAGAAGAGAAAATGCAGCATAAGAGAAAGAAATGAAATTTTGGTACCTAGTTGTTTAAAAATCTAAATTTTCTTGTCAACTAAGTTTTTATTTAATGGATACATTGGTATATTTTGTTTCATTCTAGTTTTTGTTTAATGGATGCCTTGGTATATTTTGTTTCACGTTTTGAATTTGAAAAAGTTAGGGTTTATATATATATATATATATATATAATTTATATATATATAATAACCTTAGCAAACTTCTTTCTTTATATATATTAATAACCTTGTATATATATATATATATTATATAGCAATATATATATATATAACCTTAACATATATACTCTTTCCTTTCTTCCAACGCTGCTTATATAACCTTAGCAGTAGCAATAGCCAGCAACATATATATACTGTATATATATATATATATATATACTTTACACTTATATGAACTATTTACTTATCTTATGTTCTCTTTTTTTCGACAGAAAAAAAGGAAGAATGAAGATTTACAAAATATTTTTGAATAACATTTTTAATATTTTCCTATAATAAATTTGAAATGAGCGCTCTTTTTATATTTGCCGGTATTATTTAAACTTTCCGTTGTCACACAAAATTGGTTCGTGTTACAAGTTTTTAACTTCATTTTCGTAATCAGCATGATCGATGTAATAAGAAATTCATTTAAATGTTCATGTGGAAGAAAAAAAATTAAATTTTGTTGAGTAGTGTTATCAATCGATGATATTTGACTTTTCATTCATTTTTAATGTAATTCAATTCTGGGATTGTCATATCAATGAAGAACAGGAATCTGCTCTGATGCATAATTCATTGACGAGACATCAAACTGTATTTTGCATGAAAAATTGGCCCAGTTTATTTCGATAAATGTGAGCATCCGTTTCATCAGAATTCTCAAGCTATTTCTGACCATCCATCGTAATGTTCTTGGAAGAAAGTAGAGGTCTCCCCCTTCCATTTTTACTAGATATCACGAATTTGGAGTCATATCTTAACATATTTTTATTGTAGACTGTATACTTTCAGGGTCATTCATCGTAAATTAGCTGTTTTACTTTTTTAGAGGAGGCCCGGCCTCTGTGCTTCCTCTGTAAAACCCGCGCCTGAATTATATATATATATATATATATATATATATATATATATATATATATATATATATATATATATATATATATATATATATATATATATATATATATATATATATATATATATATATATATATATATATATATATGTAACCATTATTCGCAGCAGAATCCTTTTCAAGGAAGATTCAGAATTTTAAAGTTAAAGAATGGAGAAAAACACACCCAATTCCAAGTCTAAAACAACTCTCTTAGGAAAAACAGGTGATAGCTGGGAAGAGGTGGCTGGAGGTGGCTGGAAAAAAGGAGACACCACAGCGAACAAGCCTGAGGTTCCAAATATTTACATAAAATTCACGAGAAAGAAGGGCACCCCTTGTGCTACTAGGGCGACCTAATGGTAGTGGTATGCTAAAGGTCAACTCTCTCGATCACCTGCCTTTGTAGTACCTATAGTAAAGAGATAGTGCACCAACGCCGCAAAGATAGAGGATCAAAGAAGTTTGAAAGTAGGGGAGAGTTTATTAATATTTTAACCTTAGACTCAACCTTATCCAAATGAATGGTGAAACCTGAGCCCCTCAAATGTGAGAACAGTACTCCATATAATGGCGGACAAGACCTTATATAATAATTAGAGTAACTGTTCAGAAGGTAAATAATTCCGCAATCTAGACAAAACTCCTAGATTCTTTGAGGCTACCTTAGCAGCCGTTATAAAATGAGATTTCCAAGGTAATTTGATTCAAACTAAGAATGTTTATTTTGTCCACAGGTTAGACATCGAAGTATATTGAGAAATTGGGAGGTGTTTTTGAGAGGGAAATATGTAGAAATTGAGTTATTAAAGAGCTAAATTTCACGGAAATCCCATCAAAATCGGCAAGAATAGGATCGGAAAAGTTCAGGTCGAGAAACAACTCTAGATGCAGAAGAGCAAACAGATTTGAAATGAGCGGAAGAATGGAGTACAGAGTCATCGGCATAAGAATGAACATAGTTAGGAGTGCAGCTAACAACATTGTTAATGAAATTAAGAATAAAGTTGGAAATATCACAGAACCTTGCTGAACACTTCAATTAACAGGAAAGGAGGAAGAGGTCGCTCCATCAACAAAGTTCCATACCCGGTCAAAGGTTATCGAAATGTCAAACGCCACCACACAAACCCCCCCCCCCCCATAGTCCCCAAGGGCAGAAGACCATTAATCAGTGAGATGGGAACGTAAGTCGCCAGTTGACCTCGAGCGTCGGAATCCATACTGATGATCTGAGAGAAGGGAATGAGATTCCAGATGATCCA
>JABUQX010100444.1:32500-34709 GCA_015478945.1 Trachelipus rathkii
TTAATATCATATAATATAATATATTAATAATATATATATATATATACTATATAATATATATATATATATATATATATATAATATATATATATATATATATATATATATTATATTTATATATTACTATATATATATATATAATATATAGTATTGTACTTAAACGCAGGAAAAGCAATACGAGCGCCTCCACATGGAAAATCGTTATCAAATTAACACAACACAACTAAACTATTTTCCATCTTCAGGTAAAGAACTATAAATACTCAAATAAGCATTAACAATATCTAATGCAAAAACAGTCTTAAACAAAAAATAAATCTTAAAAATTACAATTTGGACATAAATTTGAAACATTCAAATAAAATTAACTCGACCATTAGGAAAAAACTGGGGACTAAATTTAGAAATCTCAAATGCGGAATCTAAAAAATGAACAAATAAATATAAAGTCAACTTAATCATTGTATTTAAGGCTAACTAAAAGAACAAATGACAGGCACCCACAGTTACATAAGCAATAACACTTACCAGTATACTAACTGGTTATTTCGTACAATAACATTCAGGTGAACTCAAGGATCACATATCTATTCTAGAACGTCAAGTCAAAACACACGCAGTTAGAAAGGAGTGCAAGTCTAGATCCTTGATTTAGGGAGAGGGTGAGTGATTAATAGGATAAGCTATGTTTCACAAAAATATTGCAAGTATTTGTTGGCGAATTTACAAATGTTCGTTGCCAGTATGCACTTGAAGATTTACATTTATTAAATTAAAGATAGTGCGTATAATATTCGGTGGAAGTGTATTCTGGTATGGATGAATAGGAGTTGGTGGAATTCAACCAGGTTCTTTTTGATACTGTATGATATTGAGATACTCTACAGTGTTGTCGATACTCTCAATATGAATTGCCGGGCGGAAGTGTCACATATAATATAACAGCCATCTATCCAGCTGTTCGAAAATAAAAATTTTATAATGTTTGTAGGATTCTAGAAGTGATATGTTGAACTGAGTTCATCCTGAATGTTATGTACGAAATAACCAGTATTATAAACATCTGGTTACGTTATGTGACTTATGTACCTCGTGGGTCTCCTAGTCATTATGTTTTTAGTCTACACTGAGAATATGATGTAAGATTAGAACTTTAATATTATTGATTCTAATTATTTTGAGATTCTAAATCTGAGATTTGGAGGCGACGTCTTATATTTCTCAATTTAGTCCAGTTTTTTTGCAAATGGTACGAGTAAATTTTATTGAATATATATATATAGGTCCAGTATCTATATATATATATTATATACCCTCTATATATATATATATATATCACCTACCTAATATAACTCACTATATATATATATATATTATATATATATTATATATACTATATAATATCTATCACTAATAATATATATCATAAGCATGATTGTACTTATGACCTTGTCACTATGTATACTCAATTAGAAGTAAATATTATATCACGAGATTATATGATATATATATATTACATATAATAATAAACTAATTTTATAATATATTTTTTTTAAAAAAGTATATAAAGATATATTTCATATATTAATAAATGTAGTATATATAAATTATATATAATTATAAGTATATACATAAATATTAATAATATTAGATAATATAAATTATATATGATATATAATATATATATATTATAAATTATATATATAATATTATATATTAATTTATAAATAATAAATACATGATATATGACATAATATTTATAGATTTATATTAATATATTCATCTATATATATATCTATATAGTATTATATATTATATTAAATAATTAGGTATATATATATAGACTAAATTCATATATTAATATCGTATACTAATTAGTTATACAGTCATATATGGTAGTTTAACATGTACTCATATATATGTATTTATTATATTAGTAATAGTGATTAAAATTACATTTATAATTAAAAAGAATTAATTGATATAGAAACAATATATATATATTACAATAATATAATACGTACTTAACTAATTATATTAATAAATCAAAAACTATTTATACTAGTGTTATGAAACTAGTATAATCCGTGCCGTTAGGTACTATATTATTATATATATATAATTTAATATACTAATATATATATATGATATGATATATTTATAATATATATTTATACCTTAGTATATATATATAAAGTATATAAGTGTC
>JABUQX010100445.1:0-15000 GCA_015478945.1 Trachelipus rathkii
CATGATCTACTCTCATAGTCTCTCTCTCTCTCCTTCTCCCTTCCTACAGTCTATATGCTCTCTCTCTCTCCTTCTCTCCGTCTCTCCTATCTACCTCTCCAAGATGCAGGTCATCTCCGCTCTTTTCGTCATAGTCTCATCTCGTCGCTTCTCTCTCTATCGTTCCTCTCTCTCTCTCTCGTCTCTCTCTCTCTCTGTCTTTCTTGCTCTCTCTCTTCTCTCTCTCTTCATCTCTCTGTTCTCTCTCCTCCAAGGTTGCTCATGCAGCTCTGCTCTCTCCAACAACATCGATCCGTGCCCCTCGCTCGGAGTCTCAATTCTCATGGACGGGAAGTCTGAACTACCTCAAGTTCTTTTTTGAATCGTATCTCTAACTCCGCACTCAAGGGGAAGGAGAGGCAAGAAAGGGCCCATGTGAGAACAGAGACACACGGTAGCCGATGTTAAACCAGGCACAGGATTCAGGACGGTGCAAAAAAACAAAATTTTCCGCGGGGAATCATGAATCGTCATATCTCGTCATTCTAAATATATTACGCCAAATACCCCTGCCCCTCTCTCTCTCCTCTCTCCTCCTCTCTCTCATCTACTCATAAAAGAAGAGTACCCAGGATAAGGAATATCGTAGACGTCAGTTCAGTACTATCAATCTTCCTGATCATGGAGGAGTCAGGTGAATACCACCACACTCGGGAAAACGTCGTACAGGCACGCTTGCCGGGTCTGAAAGATGAATAAATAACCGTGAGTACATCCAAACGTATATGAGATAATGAGAAAACGAATACTACAACTAAAAAATTAAAAAATCGCACAAAAAGAAACGCTACATAAAATAAGAATAAGATAAGGCGAGAGAACTACTAAATCAAATCATAAATACACAAAAAGAAAAGAAGTGGGCGACTTCGCAGCACCAAGCAAAAGCGTGCTCTGTGACCCCTCTCGCACGCTCACAAAGCCAGAGGCCAGATCACTTTCCGTGAGGGGGATATACTGATAATAATATGAAATGATAATCAATAACTCAATCATCAGTAATCTCGGTCCAATAAGCACTCGACATAGATTCATAATAATGAACTAATCATTTGCTAATATATAATAAATATAATAATTCAAAATAACATCAAGAATAATAGTCGCACATTATTTAAGAATGATCGATAACACAGAGCTTGACACTACACTAAATTTGTGACATATTTATATTTACCTTATTGTTTAACCTTAGTCTGAGTCTGGGTCAAGAGACTACTAGAAGCTTAATTAAAATGTAATGCAATAGGGAATATAAAGAAAGACATCTCATTCTCTCGGGAGGCGAGCCCAGAAAAGAAATTATTTGATTGAATTAGGAAAATATTTGGTTTGAAGGTGTACGAAGGAGATACAAAGAGCTGATAGTACTAGGTGGTAGAAGTCAGTCTCTTGTTTAGTATAGGCTTTGTGTTTCTCGTTAAGTTGGTAATAAAGATGCAAGTATAACGTTAAAGACTGGATGGACGTGAGAGGTGGAGTAATAGCAAGTTGTCAAATGTCTAAGATTCGCAGCAGAGGAGTGGCGCAAGACAAAGACTGTTTCCCTAACCGAGTCGAACGAGCGCACCTCGCATCATCTCCACCGTCAGAGGACACAAAAGGCCTATGGCTAATGTGCTCCTCCAATCATGCTCTCGCCTATGCCCTTAGGTCTGAGTGTCTGAGGCGTGTGATCTTAGTGTGTTTTGGATATGGAAAGATATTCGCTGTGGTGAAGTTATATGTAGGGGCCTCTGGTTGACAGCGTGGCTGGTATATATCGATGTCCGGGAGGCTCGGGAATGTTTCGCACTCCGGCTGTCGCTGTATAAATTTTTGTTAGTTATGGAAAGTGAAATGGAGAGCTGGACAGGATGTCGAACCGCGGAGCCGGAGCTCGCTGAGATGATATGTGAAGTCTCTGTGCTGTGTCGGATATATAGTGAGCGGATGTAGAGGTGGATTTTTGACGCGCATGCTTGGAGGGCGAGGTAGCGGGTATGGGATAGTAGAGTTATGTCGAAGAGTGAGGAGGTAGATTGAAGTCTTTTGGTGGCTGGGCTCATAGGTAGTCCAAAAGAGAGAAGTTAACACACAGATGGAGGAGTCGGGATAAACAGGGTGCATTGCTAAGCACTCTAGTCTGTGCTCCAGATTCTCCTCAAAGAGACCGTAAAAACAAAACTCGCACACACGGAACCTTTAAAGAAAATGCACTTTTTTTGCACAGTAAAAAGGGTATTGTTTACTAGGGTGGTAGATGTTAACAAAAAAAAAAAGGTAGTCATGAATGATGCTGAAAAAAATGAGTTTGTAAAAAAAATCGGAAGGAAAACAATTAATTTTTAAAGTAAAATGGTAAAAGAAACTGAAACTCTTGCATGCAGTCAATAGAATCTGAGGTGAAATTTTATATGGCTCTTTTTTTATCAATGTAAGAACGCGACATTTTTTTATTTAACGGTGTAAAACTGTAAAAATTCCATATATATATTATATATATATGTATATATATAATATATATCTATATTTATATATAATATATATATATATATATATATATATAATATATATATATATATATATAGATATATATATATATATATATTATATTATATATATATATTATCATTATTATTATATATATATATATTATATAGTAATATATATATATTATATTATATATATATATATATATATATATATAATATTTATAATATATATATATATATATATATATCTATATAATATATATATATTATAATATATAATTTATATATATATATATATATATATACTATATATTAGGGGTAGGCTCGAACAACAAAACCGCAAACTGCGTAATGTTGCGGTAGTTGAAGGAGATGGAAATAATTTGTCCTCCTGAAAGTTTTAAAGAAATCCAATAAGGGGGTTGCTTGCGGAAATCGAATCAAAGTTATTTTGTTGTACTTCATACCAATGATATATTTAATTCCCACGACTCTTTCATGGTTTCTATTCATGGATGTGTCTGTGAAAGGTATGATTCCATTCAAACGTTATTTATTTTACAAATGGTAAAAAGAGTAATAAAAAAACAGTTCATTATACATTGGGTAATAAGCAATTTGGACTATCATTTGTGCTAGCAGTACGTTTTGACATTGGTATCTTAAACTGACTGCAATATGTCATCAATGCGATTGTGGAGTAATATTATTTTTACATAGAGGAGGCATCTTCCAACTCGCCACTTATGTTAGAATCGACGCATTTCTACTCTCAAAGCCATACACATGTTGAGAAACTGATGGTCACTAAAATTTCAAATCACAAGATCTTTCACGCTTTGGGAATGTGATGGGAAAATCGGGAAGGGGTTGGCCAACAACAAGAGTAGTTCAAACATTTTTCATTGGACATGTTTTTCATACTTGGCGGTTCTGCAACACCAGTAGAAGTAAGATCTATTTGTTCATTCCAGCAACCTGCATTCCAATTTACCTTTGGAATTGATTACTCGCGCTTCCGATCACATGTCTTTCTGCAAAGAAATAAAACAACAAACACGTATGAGGCATTTAGTTATGAGTGGTACATATTTTATATAAATGAATTTGTAATTTAGGACTCTTTTAAACATTTTATGAAAAACTAGTTTACGTAAAGCAAATATTTCAGTTATACATGTTCCTACAAGAGAGTATAGCTTCTAATTCCTAGACTTCTGATTTCACTGGTCTTCATCTTTAAACCATTGCATAATAGAAAATTTTCCAGGAAGTAGACAATAGGGCGTTGCCTTTGAATTGTTTTTCTGGGTACAATGCGGTTTCAACATCATGATAAAAGGGAGAAGATTTCTAAGTCTTGCCGAATTGAATTGAAAAGAATACGAGGAGCATCATGAAATTTCGATGATGCCGGTTAATTTTTCAAAACCAAATCGCTGGTGCAATAAAATCATTGAAACAATATAAATATAAAATTTAAGGGTCGCAGATTTTTTTCCGATGGAGAACTAATCCGCAAGATATAAAGATTAAAACTAAAGTAGTTCTTATGGCAACAGCATTAGCCATCGTGCAGTGGTTGAAGTCGGGAACCCAATTTTATTGGGTACCACCACATCTGGGTACCCATCTATTTTCTTATGTTTTCCAGAAGTCCAATACCTTTAAACAGTAATTTCCAAACAGAAGTTCCTCTGATGGAACACTAGATATCTTTTAGGATCCATCTTCAAGAAATCCGTCAATGATTGGGGTTTTTATAGAATTTAAACCTTAATACTGGTTCTTCGTGAATTTTCCCAGTACATCTTTGCCCAAGTGGTCCACCGAAGGTATTGGGTCCAGTTGTTAGCATTATCAAGCTTTTTGAAAAAGACCGTAATGGAAGTTCTTTTGATGTAGCGTCAACCTTGGGTAATGCGTTTTTCTTCCATTAAGCTACTTTAAGTTGTGACACCTAAGCCCCTTGATCTGGCACCCTGTATTGACAGCAGGATTTATCCGAGAAGGGAAACGAAACCCCTGAAGTTAACTCATCAATGCTTTAAACTCACCTGAATAACGCTAAAAAAACTTCTTCAGCAAAAGCAGTTTGGGCCAGTGGTACCCGAGATGTAGGGACAGTTCGTATGTTGCTAGGATAGGTACGCCTTGGGTTTTGTCCATCTTCACTAGTGGAATGCAGATGATCGTTCTGGCCTGAACACATTTTTCCTCATACAACTACTTTTCCTATTTAGGTAACTATTTTCCCTTATATGTTAACTAGTGCCTTCTTGTCAAATCCTTTGCTTCCATCAACACTTACAAGTTCAGGTGAGGTGCTTTTATGTGATCGCGCATCATCTTCACATTGACGGACCTTTCAATCTTGCTTTTGCTCTGTCTTTTTGCTTTGTCGAACATTATTTGTTTTTGAAAAGTCCAATTTTGGCCTCTCGTAAAGATTTTTATATCATGAATTTAAAATGCCAGTTAGCAAGAGCTGCAACGACCTAAGATTAGACGCAACATTCCGCTCTGAGACGGTTTTGTTTTCCATAGGCATAATCTGCTGGGTGTTTTGCAGTGTGGTTTATATATGTTGAATGGACCAATTTTTGCTTTGGCTTGCCCAGGCGATCGTCTTCCTGAAGGAAAGACAACATTTGTGTAAACATTGTAATATAATAAATAAAAAGACGACTATAAGTAAAATAGGAAAACAACGAATAACTAACAAAGGTTAAAAAAAAAAAAAAATAAGAAAAAAAAGGAAAAAGAAAAAAGAAAAATATCCATACTTTTTTTACTGTGATGGCTCTGAAGCTATTGAATGCATTTCCCTTGAATCAACCTGTTTCACACCCGATAAAACAGCATCGAGTCTAAGCCTCTTATATCTCGTTTTATAGCACTTCGATCTATTGATGAAAGTTGGTATGCTCTTTTCGGTCCAGTTTTCCATCTTTGATCACGTAGATACATGCTCTGTCTTTTATTAGAACTTTTGCATCATTAGAGCAAACGCATATAATATGGGACTGTTCACAATTTTTAATCTTGCAGTTCACCATCCTATCATAGCAGGGCTTAACGTCTCCGAAGGACAAGTGCACGAAGAGATATCAAAAAGTCTATCTAATTTTGAATCGAGATTCTTTTTTGCAGTGACTTTCCATGTTTTGCGGTTAATGGTCCGCTTCTAATTTAAAGATCTTTAGCTTTTTGACAGAGAGACTTGTCTGTCAGAGAAGGAAGGCCTTGACTCTATATTTCTCCATATATGATTTCCTTCATTGGCAAATTTGGTGATTTTTTTGATGAAAAATCAAGGTTCTATTAATTCAATTACAAGAAAATGATGAATCACATTTAAAGATGATCGGTCTTTTACGCACTACGTTCACAATATTAAAAATTTACATGGGGTCTTTACTTATTAATTTATCTAATTACTAGCTGAAGTTCTATTACGCTATATGAATTATGCATAAAATTATATCTATATATATATGTATATATATATTTATATATATTATATATTTTATATATATATCATATATTATATATATTATAGTATATTATATATTTTATATATGATTATATTATTATATTATATATTATTTAATATATATAATATTATAATATATAACCATATATATATAATATTGATATAACGCTGGCGTAAGGTTTGCTTGGATTCGCGACAACCGGCTCACAAATTTTGCGTCAACAATCTGGTACTGATGTGGAGCGCGGGCTGTCTGATTTCGCCCGCAAGCAACTGTTTCATGGTAATGACCTAAGAATTGGTGTGTGCTTCATTTTCTAAGGTAGTTCACAACTACGCGGCAACTATACATACGCACACCGAAATCATATAAAAAGAACAAAAGGGTAAAATCGACCCTACCTATATATATATATATATATATATATATATATATATATATATATAATATATATATATTATATATATATTATATATATATATATATATATATATATATATTATATATATATTATATATATATATATATATTTAGAATTTTCAGTTAAAGAGTCTAAGTTGTCAACACCTCAGCTCTGTAAATATATATATTAATATATATATATATATATATATAATATATATATTATATATATATATATATATATATATTATATATATATATATTATATATATATATATATATGATAATATATATATATATTAAATATATATATATATATAATATAATATATATAGTATATATATATATATTATAATATATATAATATATATATTATATTAATTTATATTATATATATATATATATATATATATATATATATATATATATTATATATATCTTATATATATATATATATATATTATTAATGTCTTCAAGGCAATAAAAATAATCACTGATAGTAATTTCAAAATACAAAAAATTTATTTATATATAAAACATCCTTCATCTTGAATCTTTACAACGAAATGATTGAAAACTTCCTCCGTTTTATTGTGTAGCTATCATGAACAACCTCATTAACGCCAGTTCTGGGTTTTAGGGCTTTCCCTTCTGTAGAATTGAGCAAGTTATGCTTTTTGAGTTTTTTTTTCACAGAAGTTTAGAGAATTTTTTTTTTTTTTTTTTTTTTTTTGGGAAACCTCAACAATTCAATATGATTGTTTAAGAGCAAGTTTGCTGTCATAATTATGGGAGACTGAAATTGTGTACATTATAGAAGAGTGTAGGAGAATGAAGTTTTATATTTTCGTTTACCAAAAACTGTATTTCAATTGCAACTTATCGTACACTATATCATATTTATTATTATATATTTTTTAAAATCTCATTTTATTTGTATTCACAATTGGTGACTAAAATTTTTCCGCTGATTTTTTAAAAATGTATTCAGTTTTTATATGTAGCTATCCGGTCAGTTTTTTAGATACGGTGTTCTTATCTGGGAGGCTGGTCATAGTATTCCCATCATCTTATCTTGTGCAACCTGGCTCTAGTCGTGTAACACAGTTGTTAACAAAAAATCGCAATCGACTTGATATAGTAAATAGAATTCATCTTTGTTTGACACTCACAAAATTGGAACCATATATTAAAATTCTAATATCAAAACATCAGACACAAGGATCTCATTAGTAGGACCTAATAGTAGGGATCTTATTTAATAGCACTAGGAATAAAGTTATATTATATAAATTGTTTGATTTTTTTTTAACTAATTCTTTCAGTAAAAATGTTCAAATTTAAAATTTCTTCCTCCAATTTAGATTTTTTTATATATTACATTGGATTGGATTATTTATACGGCCTTCTACTACCAGCAACACTAAATTATTTATTTCAGGAATCATTCATATGAGTATAATTGGGGTCCACAAATACGTAAAGTTTAGACTTTGGGGATTCACGAAGCAAGAAAGGTTGGGGGACCATGATCTACAGCTTCTGTCTGTTTTATTTTTTTTTTGTTCTTGAAACAAAAGTCTCCAATATACAAGGTTGGGTATAATGGTCAAGACTTTTCAAGGAATATAAATATACTACTTCAGAATTTCTCAGAATAGGCAGACCATACTTACCGTTTTTTTTTCTATTTCCCAGCCGTCCTGTCATTTTAGTAAAGTGTCAATTTTGTCCTATTTTTAAGTGTTAACTATGTCAAAAAAAAAAATTGTAGATTCTGGAGAAATTAATGATATTAAAATTTAAGGTAGTTTAAAATTTCTATAAACCCATCTTAAAGTGTGTCAACAAGTTGAAATGCAGTTTAATAAGCACTAAAAAGGTTCAAGTGTGTACCACACAAATCAAAGAAATTGCGTATTATATCGGTGGACTCTCTTAACAATTGTAGTTGTAAAGCAGTTGGACACATATAATACAGAAACATCTCCATTTGATAGATGGTTAGTTTTTCTTCTGAAATGAGCGTAAAATATTTAGATTTTCAAGAGTTTTGTAATTTTGTAGAGTTTATTCTTTGTCTTCAAAGGAGCACATCACCTGTTGAAAGAGAATGTAATCAATAGAGAAATCTAGGTTAAGTGTTGACACAATGAGGGCTATGTTAGTTGTAAGACAAAATTGTATCTTGGAGTGTGAGAAATTTATGATAAGGTGATGAAAGACCGAAATTTGCTGCATAAGATGGCTTCATTGGAGAAATATTCATGATACAATCGTGTGAAATACACAGCTCCTCTACATCTTCCTTAATTTCTGTATTTTTATTCTGTCACTGAAGAATAATGTTAAGCTCAATATGTTGATACAATTAAATTTTTTTTATACTTTACTTTTTTATGAATACAGAATATTCCTTTTTTGTCTCATTGAAATATGGGTCAGCCATTCCAGAAATCATAACGGAAATTAAATTTACTATGTAGTAAAGTACCAACCTCTAATCTTACAAAGACAATCAATTTACTAGATAATAATAAATTATAAGAATAATTATAAAAATATAATTTGAGTGGTTACAGATTTTTTTCAAAATTTCAATTTATTAATATATATATATATATAAATTTGTAAATATAATATAAATATATTAATATATATATATATATATATATATATATATATATATATATATATATATATATATATATATATATATATATATCATATCTGTGCATCACTATATATATATATTATTATATATATATACCGTATATATATATAAATCTATCCACCCCTGTCCAATCGACGGGAGTGACTCAACGCTCTCTCACACAGTTCACTCACACACACATACAATTTTGAAGCTGAAAAAGCACCTAAGAGGAATTCCAAATGACGTCATGCAAAGATCGCCATTCAAACTCCTCTCTTTCTTTTCCCCTTTATGAATACAAACGTAAATTAATTACTGTATCAATTTTTTCTCCTAACAATACGCCTAAAAAATTCCAATTCCAGTGTATATTATATATATATATATATATATATATATAATTATATATATATATATATTATATAATATATATATTATATATATATATATATAATATATATATATATATATATATATATATATAATATATAAAATATATTAATAATAGTATATATAAAAATCTTACGCAATTTCGTTTGATTTTGTTTAAAGCATGAGTAAATAAAGAGTATTGCATGGCATTGGTGCCAACCATTGAAGAGGAACACAAAGGACAGGCCGAGACAGTAACACCTAAGGATCAAAGGACAGGTTCTGTATTTTTTTTCTTTATCTACATCTTAAACAGGATAAGACAATGGAATTTTTTGACAATTATTTACTTAAAGGTATTATTAAAAGAATAAAATTAAAGACATCAACACCAAACACAATCACACGAATAATATATAATAATATAATAATATATATATAATATATATATAATATATATATATTATATAATATATATATATATATATATATATATAATATATATATATATAATATAATATTATATATATATATATATAATTTGACTCATACACATTATATAAATGGCAATTATTTTGACGACCGCCGAGGTGAAATGGACCGTTATATATATAGCGTACATGAACGGTACATTTGTAATCTGGCCTGTACTTTTAAAATTTTACCCAATTATTTATTTCTTTATGTTTTGCGTATAACTTTATATATATAATTATATATATATATATATATATATATATAATTATATATATATATAATATACTATATAATATATATATATATATATAGTATATATTATAATATATATATACTAATATGAACGGGGGGAATTGAATCAAATCCTGGCGCCTTTCTCGCGACTCAAGTACTCTACCGTTGGCACGATTTTATATATATAATATATATAAATATATATATATATATATATATATATAATGATTATATATATAGTATATATAATATATAAATATATAATATATATAAATATATATATATAAATATATATATTATTATATATATTATAATATATATATTATTAATAATATATATTATATATATACTATATATATACTATATATATACTATATATATATATATATATACTATATATATATATTATATATATATATACAAAAGAGACATAATACTCCCCTTTGACCGACCTTCCCCTTCCATTATATATCGTTAATCCGTCTTTCTCTAATTTCTATATATAAAGAAAGAGGGTAGAGAAATTGTTTCCCTCGAATCCTCGAACGACGTTCGCCAAGATGGTGAACTGGGGAACTGTTTCCTAATGAAGGGGAGTCGGACCCTTTTTTTTTTTTAACACAGGGTGGGTAGATAAAGGTCATTTTATCACCCTTAGGCCTAGATTGGAACGTGGAAAACTCCCTCATTTCCCCTGTCTTCGAGAAAGAGCGAAGAGAGAGAGAGAGAGAGAGAGAGAGAGAGAGAGAGAGAGAGAGAGAGAGAGAGAGAGAGAGAGAGAGAATTATATATTTTACCAATTTAAAAATATAACTTTGGAAAAGGTTTTCGTTGTCAATGAAACACGTCGTTCCACGAACCCCCGGTTTAACAACACCCAGGCCTCAAAACCAATTTTTTATAACACCAAAAAAAAAAAAAAGCGTTTCAATCGCCTCCCTGTAGAAACCCTGCCCTCCCCTCTCCCACCAATCCATTTCCCCTTTTAAATAAAAGACAACGCAATTTAAAAGAAGATTAGAACAGGAAAAAGGCAATAGAGAAAGTCCAAAAATACCGAAACGCGAGTATTTTCCCTTCTAAACTACAAGACACGTGCTTTGGATCAAGCACGGGTACCATCCCCACCACCCACACCCCCTATAATATCCCCCTATCTACCCCCCACTCCAAAATTACGCACGCGCGTATCAGCACACTATGCACACGAGCACGCACCACGTATTTCCAGTTCCGATCGATGCTGACCGTCGTAGTAGTGAGGTATCGAATCCACCTTAAATCAATTATATATAAAAAAAAAAGTTACCCATTTTTAATTAACGGGGAATCCATCGGAAAAAGGGAACTAATAAACGCGGACAAAATTATATCAAAACCTTATATAATATCTATTGGAATAATAATAATATATATAAAATAATAATAATAATAATAATAATAAAATAATAATAATAATAATTTAAATTAATAATGAATAAATAATAAATAATAAATAATAAATAATCATAATAATAATAATAAATATAATAATAATAATAATAATAATATTTAATTAATTAGTTATTATTTTATTATATATTGATTAAAAACTCATTTGCTCATAAGAATTAATCCTCTGATTTAATGCAATTTAAAAATGGCTACTCAAAAAGTATAATAATAATAATAATAATAATAATAATAATAAATAATAATAAATAATTATAAATAATAATAAATAATAATAATATTATAATAATAATATTAATATTAATATTTATAATTAGATAATAATAATAATAATAATAATAATAATAATAATAATAATAATAATAATAATAATAATAATAATAAATAATAAATAATAAATAATAATAATAATTGAATAATAATAATAATAATAATAATAATAATAATAAAATAATAATAATAATAATAATAATAATAATAATAATAATAATAATTCCTCGTGGTTGAACGGCCAAGACGCTTGTGGAGCGGGCCAGAGGCACAGAGTTCACGCACCTCCCACCAGTTGTACAATGCTGGGTTAACGTGCAATGTCTTGCCCCAGGACATTACATCCTAACTTGGGGGTCATAGGGATATAATAATAATAATAATAATAATAATAATAATAATAATAATAATAATAATAATAATAAAAATAAAATTAAATAAAAATAAATAAATAAATAATAAAAATATATAAATAATAATAATAATAAGCACTTTAAAATATTATAATCACAAAATATTAAAACATCATTCATATTATTATTAATCTTATTATTTACTTACAAATACACAAATAAAAATCTTCCGATATATAAGCAACTCTGAATACGCAATTTAAGAATGGCTTACTCAAAAAGTATAATAAAATATAATAATAATAATAATAATACACAAATAATAATAATCATTAAAACTTTCTAATAATATTTAATATTCATAATATTAATAATTAATATTAAAATATTAATATTAATGAATAAAAATAATAATATTAATACATAATAATAATATAATAATAATAATAATAATAATAATAAATAATAATAATAAAATAATAATAATAATAATAATAATAATAATAATAATAATAATAATAATAATAATAATAATAATAATAAAATAATATAATTAAAAAATAATAATAATAATATAAGTCCTCGTGTTTGAAACGGCCAAGAATGGCTTGTGGAGCGGCCAGAAAGGCACAGAGTTCACGCCCCTCCCACCAGTTGTACAATGCCTGGGTTAACGTGCAAATGTCTGTGCCCCCAGTACATGTACATCCTAACTTGGGGTCATGAGGATATAATTAAATAATTAATAATAATAATAATAATATATAATAATAATAAATAAAAATAATAATAATATATAATGAATAATAATAAATAATAAGAATAATAATAATAATAAAATATTTAACTATTATTATTATTATTATTATTATTATTATTATTATTATTATTATTATTATTATTATTATTATTATTACTGTTGTTGTCAGTTGTTGTTTAGTGCATGAAGAAAGCAAAAGGAAACTGGTTCTTTATCGCATAAGGAAATAATAAGAGCTCAGAGATGAAAATAATAAAAGGAGGCAAGACAAATTGCCAAGTAAGTATAAAAGAAAGGAACGACGAAGCTAATTACATAAATGACCAGCCCAACCAGACCAAAAGAAAGAAAGAACTCGAAAGGAGTTACAACATTCTTTTTAATTAGGGTTGGAGAGGAAAGGAGGAATGGGATATTATGTGTAAGTATGCATGTAAGAATGCTCTGAATGTTTATTATTATTATTATTATTATTATTATTATTAATATTATTATTATTATTATTATTATTATTATTAATATTATTATTATTAAACTTTCAGAAATATATATTTTTTAATTTTAAAGTAAACCAAATATAGTCTGAAAAACTAGATTTATCCATTTCTATTCTCGGGCAACCAAATTTTAAAGCAATTATATATATATATATTATATATATAAATATATATATATATATATATATATTATATATATATATATATATATATATATATATATATATATATATATATATATATTATATATAATATATTAATAATAATAATAATAATAATAATAATGAATAATAATAATAATAATAATAATGATTCATCACAAAAACCGAGTGACAATACTAGAAATATTTTAAATTTGGATCGACTGCTCGAATGGGGGTTTAAAAACTAAACTGATAAGACGCTATTATTATACATCTAATGAGAATCTAAATGATGTTGGTCAATCAAAAGACAGTTTTGTACACTTATATATATATATATATATATTATATATATATATATATATATATATATATAATATATATATATAATATATATATATATATATATATATATATAATATATATATATATATATATATATATATTATATATAATTTGAATGGTTACATATATATATATATATATATATATATATATATATATAAACTCCCCCCTGTCCATCGATCCGGGAGTGACTCACGCTCTCTCACACTCAGTCACTCACACACACACAATTTTGAGCTGAAAAAGCACCCATGAGCAATTCACAATGACGTCATCAAAGATCCCATCAAACTCCTACTCTTCTTTTCCCCTTTATGAAACACCACGTAAATTATCAGTAAGTAATTTTTCCCGACAATAAGCCTAAAAAATTCTCCAGTATATATATATATATATATATATATATAATATATATTATATATATATATATAATATATATATATATATTATGTATATATATATATATATATATTATATACTCTATAAGTAATATATATCTTATCATCATAGTATATATATATATAAATCTACGCAATTTGTTGAGTTTGTTAAAGGCATAGATAAATAAGAGTATTGCATGCATTTGGTGCCGAACACAATGAAAGGAACAAAAGGACAGGCGAGACAAGTAACACCTAAGGATCAAGAGGACAGTTTCTGTAAATTTTTTTTTTCTTATTCTATATCAATTCTTAAACAGGAAAAGACAATGGAATTTTTTGAACAATTATTTACCTAAAAGGTATTATTAAAAGGCAAAAATTAAGACGTCACACAAACAACACAAGCACGAAATATATATATATAATATTATATATATATATATATATATATATAATATATATATATATATATATATACTATTATATATATTATATATATATAATTATTATTATATAGTATATATATAATATATATATATATTATATATATATATAGATTTGATTCTCATACACATGATCCAGGGCACCATTCTGCCAATAACGATCAACACTTAAGCACCTCCATGACTGTCTGCCAAAACGTATC
>JABUQX010100446.1:10000-12500 GCA_015478945.1 Trachelipus rathkii
CATCAAAAGTGGGAGTAGGTGGTCTAAAATTGTTCTCAAGGAAGTTAAATATGATTTTATCAACAAGGTATGAAGGAAAGAGATTAAAATTAGCGTAGCTTATTAAATATTGGAGTTGTGAATGAAAAGAAATCCAAGAGGAACATACCTTAAAGGCCTGGTTTATTCTGCCTGTAAAGCCGGACAATATAAACTTATCTGGAAGAAAGCTGAAGAAGTGAGTGCCTAATTGGGTGGAGGTCGGCTTGCGGTAAATCTGTGTAGAAAAGGAAGTTGTTGGATGACTTGTCAAATGTAAAGCAAAATATAAATTATATGACAAACATGCTCTCGTTTGTTCATGGAAATAAGGGTAGAAAATATGTTAATTTTTTTTATATAAATATTTTTAGCAGCAAAAATGGAAGGAGTCGGGGTCTCTCGGTCTACCTGCTTACAACGGGAGGGACTTCGTCCCCCTCTGTCCCCCGTCGGGCTCGAGCCCCTAAAAATTTATATCGTATATATATATATATATATATATATATATATATATATATATATATAATATATATGTATAGGTTAGGTTAGATAATATTATATATATATATATTATTAATATATATATATTATATATATATAATGAACACTCGTACGTAACTGCTCACGATTTGAGTCAACATACTCGCAAAATTTTCTACTGATCACAATCTTAATATGGGGACATATTATATATATATTATATATATATATATATATATATATATATACTATTATATATATATATATAGGTATTAATTATATATATATATATATATATATAATTGTTAGGATTAGGTTAGATTAGGTTAGGTTCGGTTGGGTTAGGTTAGTATTAAACCGTAATACTGTAAAAACCTAACAACTCCTGCTCATTGTTTAAGAATGCAAATAAATCTGTCAACAACATTATTTCTGCCGTTGTAATATAATAAACAACTCTTACATCCCTAAAAATTTGTTAATACGTTTCTTTTTCTTTATTTTTAATTTATCTTTATTTCCTAACTAACCTTAAGTAAACAACAAAATTTAATCACGCATAAAATTCTCGTTACACAATTCCGTCCGCCTAATCTATATAATATAATATCTATATTATATATATCTGTAGAAATAAATATTTAAACTAAATATATTAAATATATATATATATATATATATGGTAAAATTCAATTTTTCGTCTGAGCTTCGATATTCGATATATCGAACTATATCGATATATCGAGTATTGGATATATCGATATAATTCGATATTATATATAATATATATATATATATAATACTTATAATATATATATTATATATATATATATATATATATATATATATATATAATATATATATATAATATTATATATATATATATAGGTTAGTGTCTAAAGCTGACATCATGTAACTAGAGAACAACAGCACCTACAGTAAGGCATACACATTGTTGCATATGCATGGCACAGAAAAAAAAGACTTTGACCGCAAAAAAAATAGGGCGCCCGAGTGTTAGGGGTGTTTAAAACTAACGAATACCCACGGGTAGACCACCCCGATGTCAGGAGTCGGGGTCTTCTCGGCCTCTAGTGGACTACGCGGGGACTAATCTCCCCCCTCCGGGGATGGTCTCCGGAACCCCCGCTCTTTGGTCTTTGGGTGTCGCGGGGGTTCCTCCGACCATCCCCTCCGGGGTATGAAACATCCCCCCCTCCGTCCCCCATCGGCTCGAGCCCCAAACAAAAGGTAAACTCTTTTTGGGGGCTCGAGCCGAGCCCCCTATATAGACATGATATAGTATATATTATATAATATATATTATATATATATATATAATATATATATATATATATATATATATATATATATAATATATATATTATCATACTATATAGTAGTGAACACTTACTGTCCCCTAGTTAGTTTGAATCTTTCGTCATTAGAATAATAAAAAAATGTAACCTATTTTTCCTAAAAAATTTTGCCATATATTATTTACCTGCTTTATGTCTTGTAAAATGCAATGAAAATGCTTTAGGAAGGCTTTTAAAGGCCATTCTCATTATAAATATGTATTAAATGACATAAATTAATATTTAAAAGTCACTAAATAAATAAATAAATCTTTAAATTTAAGTTTGCACAGCACAAGCGAAGTCAACTTAATCCTACATGGTCTAAATCCGAAATAGGCGATTTTTTGTTTATTACCGCTGGATATCGATATATCGATGATTTTAAATATATCGATATATCGATGATTTCAAAAATATCGAATATCGAAGCTTCAGACGAAAAAATTGAAATAGCCCTATATTATATATATATATATATATCTTATATATATATATATATTATATCTATAAATATATATATATATATATATATATATAGTAATATATAATATATACAAGAAATAATATTTTAAAATTAAAGAGGTCCTTAAGCTCTTTTATACACCCATTAATTAACGAGTTTGTATTACTTCATCATT
>JABUQX010100447.1:0-5000 GCA_015478945.1 Trachelipus rathkii
ACGTCATGGTAGTCCATGAGGAGCTCTAGCAATTCCTCCAGATACTCTGGCTTTTCGAGAAGACAGTTCTCTGCATCTTCTTTTGACATTTTCTCTTCTATGATTTCTTTGTATACTCGCCTTAACTCTGTCTTCGTAAGACCCTTTGAGCAAGTGGCTACATTAGCAGAAACTGTTCTCTGGTGTCCTCTTTCGTCTGTGCTTCTCCCTTTTGGTTTGCTAATAATCGGATACCCTTCTCCTAGATTCACACCTTTATTCAAATAAAATGATTTGTCACTCAAATTTATATAACTGAGGATAACTGTGTTATCCCTCACCGGGCTAATTGTGTTCGCGACGTACAGCGGTCCTTTGGTAAACGCTGGGGTCATTATGCACTTTCGCTCGAGTTCAAAATCATTTTGAGTTTCAGGTCGGAGTTTTAGATATCCGCATGATTGACTAGGCAAAACAGTCTTCTCAATTACCTTCAAATTTATCTTAATTTCTTCATCAATCATCAAATGGCCATCTTCTTCATGGTCATCGCTCTCTAAAACTTCCAAATCTTCGGATTTGCCCAAATTTTCTTCCACATGTGAGGGAGTGTGCTTGAGTTCGGATCTGGCTCCTCTGGGATCAGCGCTGCGATGAGTGAGGGGTGGGTTCATGACGCCCACCTTGTTCCTTTTCATCTGGTCTGGCTCCCCTTGAGCTTCTCCTTTCAAGGCAATTTCCCTATCTCTTTTTCCATGTCTAGGCACTTGCTGCCTATGCGAATTTCGAGCTGACGAGGCTGTCCCTCCCCCCTGGGATGCAGACAGATTGCTCTTCCGATAGGAATGAGAATTAACCGCGGCGTGTACGTTTCTAACTGACCAGGCGGCCTCCCTATGAGAAAGATGCTTATCCGCGTTGCGTACGTTTTTAACTGGCAAGGCGGCCTCCCTACGAAAAAGATGCTTATCCGCAGCACGTGCGGGTGGTTTAGCGAAAATTTGGTTCGAATCCTTTGTTCTCCCCCCTCTAGGCCCTCGGGCCTGGGGCAACTGCTCCTCCTTTTTCTTGAGGTCTCTTATTCTTTTAAGATTCCCATCAGAAAATTCTCTAACCAAATAAATTCCGAGTGGATCGGCAAAGATCGGAATGTCTACCTCTCGACCTTCCTTGATAGACATTTTTGCAGAAAAGAAGTTTAAAGTTATGGGAATGTTAGACAAAACGTTGCTACCCAAAAGAATATCCCAACTATTTTCTCCATCTATATCACTCACTTGGAATGTAGTGAGGTAATGTTTTTCATGCAGGCGAAGGTATAACTGTATCTCTCCCTTTAATACCGTTGGTTTATTGTTCACCCCCTGTACCACTAAATCGGTCTTACGGAGGGTCACTTTAAAGTTTCCCTCTTTTTCCAATTGCTTTAGCCGCCGGGCGGTGACGATACTGACACTTGAACCAGTGTCAACCAAAACTTTGGTCTTCGCCTCCTTACTACTCATAGATGGAGCAAGATAAACATTCGTGTAAAAGTGCCGTCCCAGCCTAAAAGGTTGCTGTACGACTTCTTTTTCTTTCTGCTTATTTTGCTTCGCTTCCCATCTCTTCGCTCTTTCTTTAAACTTTCTTCTCACACGTCTCCTCTCTTCGCCCGATTCTAAAAATTTTCTTTCTCTATCCTATCTTGAGGATGAGAAAGTTCTCCTTCATACATCCCATCACCATACTCCACTTCTTCATTCACCTCAAAATCTCTCGGCTGGCTCTCAGCCATATACACTCTCGCGTTGGTCTTTACCTTCCCATCTGGGGGCTTGTACCCTTCCCTTTTCTTGGAAAAGGTCCTGGGCCCTCGCCTGTCTGGGTTGTAAGACTCTGGCTTTCTCGCTCTTACCCCTTTTTCCATATCGATCTTGCTATTGTATGGAGTGAACATCAGCGGGGTTTCTGGGGTAGGTCTCCAAGGCGGTGCCCCTCTACAATTAGGTTGCGACCCCCTTCGATGATATGCTTTACATTCTCGGCAATAAGGCAATTCCCAACGGCATGCTTGGGACGAGTGTCCCACCGTCTCACAAAAGAAGCACACAGAGTGTTCTTTTAACTCCTGGGCGGACATCTTCCTTAAGGTGCCCTTATAACTCGGTGTAACATACCCCGTCTTCACTTCTTCTCTTTTCTTTTGAAAAGCATAATTCGGTTTTACCTCATCTCTCCTCCTTTGAGGAGTGTAACTGGGTCTCACCTCCTCCCTGCCCTTATCCTCATACCTTGGCTTATGAAATGGTTCCCTATTGTCCCTGTATGAATTATTAACTCCAACCCTCTGTCTCCCTCCCGATTCCTCTTTGGCCAGAAATACCCTAGTGGTGCGGACCTCATTTGGCCTTCTATTCTCATCTTTTAATAAAGCTCCATTCGAAATTTGAGATAACTTTTCGATCAATTCATTTAAGCTCATCTCTGTATCGAATACCCTAAGGATCTTCTCTCGTAATCTCTCTCCATCTCTTCTTTCATTTACGTTTTGAATGATCTTCCCTGTAACCAAAATGTTTATCTGCCTTGAGTTGAACATTGCTTTATCATCCAGATCGTGAAGGCGGCTCTGATACTTTCGTAACCGGTCTTTCAACTCTAACACAAAATCAGTGAAGATTGAGTCTCTCTCTCTTCTGTACTCTAAGAAGTCCAACCAGAGTTCGAAAATCGTTTTCCTCTCCTCCGGTTGTAGGAAAGTTTTTAACTGAGCGAGAAAATCTTCTAATCTGGTGAATTTTGAAAAACTATTTTCTCTGAGAACGTATTTTCTGGCCTCACTGTTCTGATCGGATGATATTGCTGACTTTGCGAAAGTGATCTTTTGACTTTCAGTTAGTGGGCCTAAAGCATCTAGCTTTTCATTCAAAGAAGTGACGAAGTCTGGGTACAAGATTCCTTTCCATGTTCTTGTTTTCAGATGTTTGCCAAATAATTTCAAATTTTCGGGAATCGTTGGAAAAGCGGTGTTAAACAGGTTAGTTGGGTAATAGGGGGCTCCAATTGGTTGTGGAGGCATATAGGGATAACTTTGCCATACTCCAGGGTAAGGGTGTGGTTGGTTAGGCATGGTGTAATTACCAGGTGGCACGCCTGCGTAATAGAGAGGTTGGGGCATCGTCCCCGTGGGTAAGAACCCATAAGTTGAGTTGTTCTGTCCTGCTGGAGCACCTTCGTTGGTGTTTCCTCCCATAACTCCTCCTGTGAGGACGCTTGTTTGTTGTTGAGCGTCGTTAGGCCCAGCAGGGGTTTGGACTGATCCTATGGCTTGGTTTTGGATCGCTGGGGGGTCTCCTGTCCCCCATGGGGAGGTGTTCGGTATCTCTGCACCCTCCCACTTGCTTTCATTGAGGTTATGAGTTTCGAATCCACCCCAATTTCTACGAGTTTTCTTTTTAACAGTAGTGTCAATAGTAGTAGGCTTTAACTGTAGATTCAATGTGTTGTCCACTGCAACCGCTTTTTGCATATATGGTGGAGTTTCGACCCGTGGGGGAGGGGCTCCCTCCCTTACTACCTGGGATGTCTGGCTAAGAAGAGCGGTGTAGGGGTTCTGACTGGCCCTTGGTTCCAAAGGAGTTAGGATAGGGGTAATCCCTAGGGGAGCTCGTCCCCCTTCTTGGGTTATGGGCGTTTCATCTCCGCCCCCCCCTCCGTTTGCCTGATCTGGATTACGACCTTCGTCATTACCATTTCCATTCACTTCGAGATTCTCATTATCTCTCTCTTCGTCAGCAACACCAGTATCTCCTATCTCTGAAATTGGTTTCTCCGCCATTTTGTTTTTTCGTAATCACAAAATAATGCACAATAGGTCGGTATAACTCTTAATTATCTCTACTGTATGCGCTCAAAAGCAGTGTCAACTAGTGTTGAAAATATAAATGTTGGCTGCGGACCTCCTTGATACTACTATATATATATAATATATATATATATATATATATAATATATATATATATATAATATTTAAAATATTATATATATATATATATATATATATAATATATATATATATATATAATATATATATATATATATATGATATTATAATATATATATATTATATATATATTATATAATAAATATATATATATATATATATTTATATATATATATATTATATATTATATAAATAGTATATATATATATATATATAATATATATATATCTTATTATATTTGGAACTATAAATGTTGTCTGCGGACCCTCTCGCTACTACTATATATATATATATATTTATATAGATTTTTATTAAATTGCAAAAAATAGTTGTAGGGGGTTTCCAATACGTCACCTATAATATCAAAATGGTGGAAAACTCAACAGAAAAAATGTTGTCCGCAGATCTCGAATGCTACTACTTCTACTACTCAGACTATCTTTTTACTACTATGCGATGTTTATTTCACCTAATCGAGGTGTTTTAAACAGAAAATCTTCATAAATTTTTTTCGTTTTTCCCCAACTTAACTGTCCCCTATATATATATATTATATAATATATATATATATATATATATATATATTACTATTATATATATATATATATATTTATATATATTATATAATATACTATATATATATATATATATATATATTATATATATATATATCTTAAAATTATCTTAATTTTAATCTAACGTTTTTGGGACTGGGGCTTTCCTCAGGCTTTCCTGTCCAGCAGAGTGGGGATAATAATCTGGGGGTACCCTCTATAGGGTAGGTATATATATATATTATATATATATATATATATATAATATATATATATATATATATATAATATATATATATTTATAATATATATAATATATATATTATATATATAATTAAAAATTAGTTTTCTCTTAATTCTAAACCCCCCGTAGATGGTTTCCCAATAAAAAAAAATGTCATCAAAGTGCATGTCAGTAAACACACAACATACAAGTAGATATATAATATATATGATATATAAATATTATATATATATTATAT
>JABUQX010100447.1:20000-26593 GCA_015478945.1 Trachelipus rathkii
TATATATATATATATATATATATATAATATATATAATATATATATAATGGTACAAAGTTTTTACTTAACGCCCACCACGGGAACGGGAGGTCCGGATCGAAAAAAAATTTTCCATGTAGGCTCTATGATACATAAATAGATGTTTTAAGGGGGAAAATTTTAATTTTTTTTTACCTGACCTGACCTGACCTAAACCTAACCTAAACCTAACCCTAATACTTAACCTAATTTCAACCCCTAAAACAAGTAAAAAAATATCATTTCGGGCCCTAGAGCATCTATTTATGTATCATAGAAATGCTACCTGTGAAAATTTTTTTTGATCCGACCTCCCGTTCCATGTGGGCGTTAAGTAACTTGTCCAATATATATATATATT
Organism: Trachelipus rathkii; assembly: GCA_015478945.1. Taxonomy (NCBI): domain Eukaryota; kingdom Metazoa; phylum Arthropoda; class Malacostraca; order Isopoda; family Trachelipodidae; genus Trachelipus; species Trachelipus rathkii. Next base: position 20,380 of record JABUQX010100447.1, read on the forward strand.
ATATATATTTATATATATATATATATTATAATATATATATATATATATATATATATATATATATATATATATATATTATAATATATAGATTACAAACACTGAAAATTTGCCTTAAGAGTAAGGAAGAAAGGGCAATAAAATCTCCTTTTTTTTTATTAGTCTCCAAAAATCTAAAATATTCTGAACATCATCATTATTCTTCATTTTTATAATAATACATTCCAAATCCTTGAAGTCCATCCATAAAACAAACAGCTGATTTTTGGTAATGTTTTGTAAACAAGGTTTATAAGAATAAGAAATTCACTCGCCGGTCGATTTGGGATCGAAACCGTTTCTTAAAATGCGGTAAGATTTTTATCTTATCGATCGTAAGACAAAATGCCAAAAACGAAAACGGCTTAAAATTTCTGCGGTCAGCCAAATTTTTTAAGAACCGGTTTCTTTTCTAAAATTCGGAAATTATTTCATCTAAATTGTCATTAAAACTATTATTATATACTCCATATACAGTAGGTTCTGGACAAGTTATTTTAAATTTATTGTTGTTGTTCGCTCATATGAAGGACTCTTTCTTGTGGTTTCTAAGGGGTTGGGGAGCCCCTCATCTCTCTTCCCAATTGTACAGGGTGACAAATTATTAAAAGGGACCTTGTGTGTTATAAGAATTTTTTTGATTTTTTTATTACAATACCGTTTATGTTTTTATAAGATTATAAGATTAAAGATTTATGAAGATTAAATGTTAATATCTCTAACTTAGAGAAAAACAATATGTATATATATATATATATATTATATTGTATATATTTAAGTATACATTTGACATACTAGATAATATATATATATTATATTTTACTTATATATATAATATATATATATATATATATATAATATAATATATATATATATATATAAGTAGTCAAAGTACGGATTAGGTTGGCAAAGTGACAAACAGATTTGGCCTTAAAAGATAATTTGTCCTTTTTTTAGCACTCGAGTTAAGGACTGGTTATGAAATAGTGTTTGAGAACCCTTTCCCCCGAAAAAAAACGTTTTCCGAATTTTAAAAAAATAAAATAAGTATAATAAATAAATTTAAATAAATAAATAAATAAAAAAATAAATAAATTATAATAAATAAATAAATAATTAAATAAATTAAAAGATAAGTAAATTTTTAGTTACCAAATATTATTTTTTTTTATTGACGTGTATATTCCCGCCCCCCCGCACCGCGCCGTACCGCACCGCACCGCCCCGCACCTCACTTAGTAATGGATAGAGTTTGCTACATGGTATCTTCTCAAACTTGACACCCCCATAGGGGGTGATGTAACCCTCGTCGTCGTAGACGAGGTTACGTGGCATGCACCCCGATAGGGGGGGGGTGGCCAGCCCCCAAACCTGAAGATATTGACGTAGAGGCTGAAACATTGGTATAAATTCTTCTTAATAAGGCATCATATATTTATTCCGTTTTAATATTTGAGTATTAATTAATATGATTATTATTATTATTATTTTTATTAATAATTTTTTTTTATTCTTTTATTATTGTGATTATTTATTATTATTATTATATTATTATTATTATTATTATTATTATTATTATTATTTATTATTATTTATTATTATTAATTATTGGTATTATTATTAATTAATTATTGTTATTATTATTATTATTATTTATTATTATTATTATTATTATTATTATTATTTTATTATTTAATATTATTATTATTATTATTATTATTATTTATTATTAATTATTATTATTATTATTATTATTATTATATTAATTATTATTAAGGTTATTATTAATTATGTATTATTATTATTATATTATTATTATATTATTATTATTATCCGCACTGCCCGCACCAACCAACAACGCTGGTAACGATAGAGCTTACAACTGGTCAATCTCCCTCAAATTTACACCCCATATTGGGTTGACGTACCTCGTCGTAAGACGAGGTTACGTTGGCTTGCACCCCATAGGGGGAGGGGTGCTTGGCCCCCCTAAATTGAAATGATCGTAAGAAGGCTGAATTTGGGAGATAGTATAAGAGGAGGAATGAGTAAGTAGGATACGGATCTGGATTCGGATCCGGAGTTGACAGCTGGACCGGTGCTGGCTCCGGTGCGGTGCTGAGTTATTAATATTTGTATAATAAATACAATATTGGTATCAAAATATATGTTTATCAAGGTCATAGAATTTCGAATATGAATCGGTTGAAGACCCCTGCGGAAGAGTTCGCGACAGCTGGCCCCGGCGGCGTGTGCGCCCGCAGGCGCAATCTGGCGCTTGCCGCCCCGCAGGCGCGATCCGCGCTGAAAACCACCGCGAGACGCAAACGTGTTCAGTTTTTATTTAATAAATTTTATAATTTTTTTAAAGAATTTACGAAGTGAGCTTTTGTTTCAACTTAACTTTTTTAAAAATTATTATTTTTTATTTATTTATTTTTAATTTATTTTTGATTTATTTGATTTTGTTATGCTTTTTTCATGTTTATAACCTAAAAATTTTACGTTTTTTCCATACCCATATCAATAAATCAGTAATCAACAACCTCCAACACCCTTCTGTCCTCCGTGATCTATTGATCTATTATCTATTGATTCAAATTTCTATTTTTATTTAAAAATTGTAATGTTTTACCATACCCTAAATCAGTAAATCAAACTGCCTCCCCAAACAGCCCTCCTACCCATCTATGATCTATTGATCTATTTGATGCTATTGATCTATTGATCTATTGATGCTATTGAATTTTCTTTCATATTTTTAATATTAAAATGTTAATATTAAAAATACCTTACAATCGTAAATCAGTAAATCAGTAAATCAAACCTGCCATACCACCACCCTCTTACCCTGCTATGATCTATTGAATCTATTGATCTATTGATCTATTGATCTATTTGATTCAAGTCATATTTTTTCTATTCACATAAATACCATCATTGGTTAAAAGTAAGGAAATGAAAACAGTTTTTTATTTTGAAGCGTTTTTTATAATCATAAGTGCAAACCTACATAATCGTTAACATATAAATTTTTTAGCATCAATATATTTACAAGTTTATTAAAAGAAACATTATTTTAAAAAGCACATATTGAAATAAATACAGTATAATACACCACATAAATTAGAACTGATAGGTTTTACAGGAAAACATAGGTCTTAACATATTGAACATTATTATATTTTAAATAAGATGTTACATAATGATTTACTAACATAAAATCTAAATTTGCAGAGAGTCCAATGGAAAGATTAACAACATTATTTTTTATTCTTTATATACACGGCTATCCAGTGTCCATTGCTGCGAAAAATCCCTAGGAGAAGTGTTGAGAATAAGACCAGAGTCGTATCCAATTTCACGAACCGAGTTCCAATTACAGGCGAATACACCTAAAATCTTCTTTCGTTTCCGGGCATGTTTTTTTAATATTTCTTCTTCATTCATGTTTAATAATTCAAGATTATATTTCGTACTCTGTCAATCTCGATGATTTGAGGATGTTCCAGATACACCAGAACTGAGATTGAGGATGTCAAACTTTGTCCAAATTTGAGACTCAATCCTAATGTTCCTTTTCTTAGGATATTGAGATGATAAGCATTACAAGCTGAAAGATCAGCAGTGAGATCGTATGCATATAAATTACTGTTTTCGGCATAAGTCTTGAGATCAACACCTGTACCGTTATCGCTGCAAGAAACAGTATTGGCAAATAAATCGTAAAAAGGACGCGAACATTGAGAATGTGAGTCTTCATATATAATCTCATAATCACGACCGTACGGTTGACCATTCACGTGTAAACTGATACCTCTAAGTCCGAAATGGGTAAATTTAAACGCCGACTTTCCATAGTTTCCAGAATAAGCATCGTGTTCTACAATTCCTATTATTACCTTCTGAGGTAAGCTACCATTGACGATGTTAGGTATATTAATACTCGATAATCCTTGGGTAAAGTTAAAAATTTTAGTCTCAATTCTCTTGATTGGATATTTTTCTGTATCGGTCAAAAGAGATTTCTCTATTTCCATATGTTTAATGGGAGATAATTTCACTTTACGTACATATAGATAAGCATCCAATAATTTAAAGATAGGCTTTGGAGCCGTAGTTGTGGCTAAAACAGCGCTTTTAACATTAAGAGCAAATTCAGGTGTAGATATAGTTAACCTAATGCGGGTGTCCACTGATGGTAGAATAAGTCTTTCCTGAGAGAATATATCACCGTTTACACGTCCATAATATTCATACGTGTTAATTTTAGACTTACCAGCGTTGGTTCTATGTTTCTCTACATCTTTTAAATTGTAATATCCGCATGATTGCAGATGAGACTCCTTAGCATCTTGAGAATAATTTAGAAAGTTTCACTATAACTTCGATAAGGGTAACTTGGAGCTGATGCTCCTAGAGATGTTTTTCATTTAAAAACACTTCAATTTGATTAAAACACGTATACAGGAAAATTTGTCTCGGAGTACACCTACGTGATCGGTTCTGTGAGATCTTGAAACTCTTCGTTTACTAACTTTAGTATTCAGAATAAAACACATTCGAAAGTTGTTCAAGATATTGGTCAGAAGTGCCGGGGATATTGAAATTCGAGAAGTACATCTGTATTTGTGATCCGTGATAGGGTTAATACTAATAAAATTGGACTCACTCACGCTGATCTGTGTAGGGTTGCAACTGAGAAGAGATGCAATTCACTCTTACAACAGTCTGGCTGGAGGATGGAGGAAATGCCTCTTGCTGGTACATTGCTGGACGTATAATGAGGAGAGATTTTGTTTAAACACTCCTTATATACGAAATAAGTTTCGCGGTTGTCACTGTTGATGTAAAAAAGTTACCACTTATCACTGTTATTAGAAAGCAAACACATCAATACACTTTTTCTTTAGTGGTTCCTTTCCCTATTCTTTTTTTATAGTTTTTTTATTGCGACCTACGACTTGACCAGTCATCTTACATCGTATTTTTCGTTTAACATCTTCTAACATTTCATCAGAAGCATCGCTAGTCGACGTTTTACAGCTGTTGGAGGGTGATACCGCCCATAATATCTTGGAAAGTATCTATACCTGTCCCTAGCTGCTTTTTTAGCGAGGTAATTAACCTCCTGATTTAAACAAGGGATAGCACGTCTAAACAGCGAGCAATATCCAGCCTAAACCATATCCTCTCCGCATTCTTGACCGCCTGAAGACTCTTTTCTCTATCCATTATTTTATTATTATTAGGAGCTTCCTTCTAATGTGGTACTTTCACACTGCTGTCCGCAGTCGTGAATGTATGGATACGCTTCTACGTCTCCATTAATTAATACGACGTATATAGAGATTATACTCCAACGGTAAGTGTGAACATTAGGAAAGCTTATACTTATATACTTTTAGGAAATGAACTACCACTATACAAGAGGCTTTAAGTTTTCTACATACTGGTGGTCTAATATATCTATACATAAGAGCTAATAACATAGTACTTGAAACATCTTAGAAGGACATGCATACAAATGTAATGAACTCATGGTGTCATTTTTTGAGATTCTTCCTCGTTGGATAATTAGACGTATTAAGATCCTTTAAGAGATGGATTTTGGATGTCATTATTCTTTTTAGAGTCTACATGGGTTAGCATCTACGAACCATAGCTGCAGATAGGTTAATAAACTATTTCTACAGGCTTCACCATGAGTTGAGATTTAAGGTGATTAACACGTTATCATACAATAGAGGTTATTAATAACACAACACCTAAGTCTTTATATATAGCTTGTTTCAATTTATTATTATATGGCCAATGAAACACATCAGTAACCGATTTGTGCCGACTATTGAATATTTTTCATATTTCTTCCATCAATGCTCGATATGTCTGTCTTAGCTTTCATTTTTAACTACATTTTACATATTCAACGCTTTCTGAAAGTATTATAAATGGCCAGAGGGGGACTCTAATATATTCTCACAGACGCATACAACGAATTATTATCACTTATCCTCCTTCATACATTTGTTCGATCAAGTTATAGGGTTTTCAATAATTGAGTTGTATAGTCTGATATTTTATTAGCAGGATGTAGATCCATAGAAGCCGATGAGGGCAGCGTTAAATAGAAATGATCTTCAGAGGTCATGATTACAGTTTCACATACACTTATTTA
>JABUQX010100448.1:0-15000 GCA_015478945.1 Trachelipus rathkii
AAGAGAGATCTAAGGATAGTATGCTGTTGTTTTTTTCTTTGTTTACTGCTTTACTGCTTTAACTTTCTGCTTTACTGCTTTAACTTCTGCTTTACTGGCTTTTACTTTCTGCTTTACTGTTTTACTCATAATGTTTTACTGCTTTAACTCATATATTTTATTAACGATTACCTACCTTAAATACAGTAAATCAGCTAAATTCAATAGAGGGTGTGACCGTAAACACCAAGGGGGGATTAAGTATGCTTTTGGTTTTTATACTGCTTTACTGCCTTTTTTTAACTCATGTTTTACTGCTTTAAGTCCCACGTCATGTTTTACTGCTTTAAAACTCATATGTTTTACTGCTTTTAACTCATATGTTTTACTGCTTTTAACTCATATATTTATAACATTTTAATGTTTTTCTTTATTTTGTTTTAATACTTTTTAATTTATTTTATTTATTTTTATTACTTACTTTTATTTATTTTTAATTATTTTATTATTTTTAATTTTTTATGTATTAATTACTTTGTGTGTTAGTATTTTAGCGTTCATGGCCCATACTTTGTGTGATTTTATTATTTAGGAAGCACACTACACATACACAACACATACACACACCACACACACACACCACACACACTCACACCCTTATACACACATTCACATAATGACCAGCTTATACACAGGTGCTCACATTTGCACTTGAAATGACACTGTATCACACATTCCTATGACAATTTACATCTGGGACGCCATAGGACACTTAAACATTTTACACTTATAACACATCGCGACGCACAGTAAACACTTATACACACATGTCACTTATGACACTTTAACATGTTAGCCATCATAGACACCTTAACATTTGTGACAGCACAGATTATTTACTGGTACACACGCAGATTTACCATTTACACTCACTACGAGATTTACTTACACTCAGCGACAGATTTACTTGACACTATCACAGGCGAGCATCTTTCGATTTATGTCGGATTAACACTATATTGTGCACAGCTTTATCACATGATTTTATTACACACACAGGAATTTACTTACACTCACACACAGATTATTACTTACACACACACACGCACTACGGCCACCACACACATCACTATACTACATATGTAGTTACGATATAAATTTATTAAAACATTTTATGTTTTAATTAAAACAGCGTGACAATTTGATTTATATTACTCGTTCAAATATAACTAAAATTATTTTCAAAGTTTCTTACTTAAAACTTCTATTATAAATCAATCATTATCTTTGACAAAGATTTATTATTAACTGTTTAATACTTTTTGTTATAGACTATTATAAGTTAACTACTCTATTGGAAAGCTTTATTAAAAATAACTTATTACTGAAAAATTTGTTATGAAATTTATATTAAAAACATATATTTTAAGTACCGATTCTAAAGCAATAAATCAGTAATAATCAAGGACTGTATAAGCGTCGCCGGAAGCGAGATAGGTAGTCTTCCCACTGGACGCAAGCCGCCTGCTAGCTAGGTGCGCGAAGCTATGGTCCAGGTGGATTTTGTTGCGTGTTTACGTTCTCGACTTACTCGTGAGCCTATCTTGCTGTACTTTGATCTAGTTTAGCATGTAATAAGTTAATGTAGTGTGAGGATGAATAGAGTTCTTTTCTCTGCGTGATACGATGATACAATTGTGTTATAGTTTTATTAAAATCTTTCTAAGTTCTTATTTTATAAATAACAATTATTTGCACCTTACATTTATATTATCCACTCGATGTTAACTAAAAATATTTCAAAGTGTTTTTTAAGAGATATTCTCCTATGTATCCTTTATGTATTTAAATTTCAAATGCTCTCAATTTATGCACATTGACAATCCACCACGAGAAAACACAAACAACTATTTAGAGCCGCGTTCACGTCCTTGCTACATTTTCAAAAGCGACCTCTTCCTGTCACAAATATCTTGACTGGTTCCCACTTTAGGCCCAAAAAGAGGATTCTCCTTTTTGTAGCCGCGGTGGCGATTTAGGACTAATTCCAGGTCAAAATTATTTTTCAAACTGACCTTTTTCTGTAAAAGTGGTGGCAATAACTACGTTTTAGGGCATAAATTTAGGCTAAAATTTATAGGATAAGCCTTTTTGTTCCCCGCATGCTGATTAAGCCTAATACCAGGTGTCAAGAAGGAGTAAACTTGTCACAGACTGTATAGAGCAGAATCATTGTTTTTATTATAGATTATGTATTCTTTATAACTGATCAGATTTTTAAAATAACATTTTTAGTAAAATTATTCTATCATCCATGTTTAATAAAAACACTGTGGTTGATATAGTTTTTTACGTACCTTAGAGCAATAACAGTCATGTAAAAATATACACAGTAAGAGGGTCACGCGCTACCTATGCTGGGCTCTAGCGTGCACCACTGTCCTCTACATCGGCTAGAGCTCAGTCGGAGGCCGAAGTTTTGTTCACGTGTTGACTTATACTGCTTTGACAATCGATGTGATGCGTTTCAGCTGATGTAATATGAAGTTATAGAAGAGGAGAGAGACAGATGATATATAGCTTTCTTCTCCATGTTAACATAACATGTAATTTAATTATTAAAATCTTGTCTACTAAGTTCTTATTTAAAAATACAATTATTCACTTACATTTATATTATTCATCTCGATGTTACTAAAAATTAAAAAAAAAAAAATTTCGAAAGTTTTTTAAAATAATTCCGGTTTTTATCTTTATTATTAATCTATGTACATGACAATGCTACACGAGAAACCAACAAGCCGAACTCACTCGTTACAGATACGAAAACTGACATCTCTCTCTGTAAAATGTGGTGTTTAAGGATAATCCTTTTTGTATCCCGGCGCGATTTAGGCCTAATACCAGGTCAAAATAATTTCAAACTGACCTTTTTTTTCTGTAAAATGTGGTGCATAACTACGTAAAGGCTAAATTTTAAGGCCTGAAAATGTTAAGGGATAAGGCCTTTTGTAGATCGGGCCTAATTTAATGTCCTAATAGCCGAGGTCAAAAAAGGTAATCCAGTGATATCAAGAATCATTGTTATATTATTATTTTTATAAATATATTTCAAACTGAAACATGGCTGGAATCGGTAGATCCTTTTAAGCAGGTAAGAAAGGAAGAGATGTTTTCCTTACTTGTCGATTGGTCGGAGTAGTTTTCCCCTAGTTCATAGCTAACGGCACGCATGGGCGTCAGCATGAAGCCCCAGCCCGGCAAAGGCAGCTACCCGCAGCCCGCTGGTTAGCGTCCGCGCGCGTCACGCCCGCCGCCCGCGTGCGCTCGCGCAGGCGCAATATTCCGCGTTTCCGCCCGCCGCGGCGCCCGCAGGCGCATATTCCGCGCGTTCCCCGCCCGCCGCGTGGGCCCGCAGGCGCAATATTCCTCGCGAAGTGAATTATATATATATATATATATATATATATATAATATATAATATTATATATATATATATATATATATATATATATATATATATATATATTATATATATATATATATATATAATATATTATATATTATATATATATATATATATATATATTATATATATATATATTTATATATATTGTGTGTGTGTGAGTGTAAGTGTCTATGGGCGAGCGTAAGTGTCTATGTGTATGTGCGTATGTGTGAATAAGAGACATAGTGTATGTGTGTATAAGTGTAAGTGTAACTGCTTTATAAGATGAATCAAACAATTAGTGGTATCAAAAGATGGACGCCTCAAAGATGATCCACCAAAGCTGAGGTACCAAAGTAAGTTATTTAAGTTGAGGCATCAAAGCTGAGGGCATCAAAGCTGAGGAATCAAATCTGAGGCTTCAAATCTGAGTGGTTGGAAGATTGCGTAATGTGTAAGTGTGTGTGTGTGTGTGTGTGTGTGGTGATGGTGTTATGGTGGTGTATGTGCGAAAGTATAATAATGACAAGTAGGCAGTGAGAAGTAAAGTAACGGACTTAAGGTATAAGAATCAATAAAAAATAAAAAAAATACTGTCGTGATTTAATAAATTATACGTTAAATGTGTAAGTGTGTGTGGCGTGTGTGTGTGTGTGGTGTGTGTCGTGTATGTGTGTTGTGTGTGTTGTGTGTGTGGGGTGTATGTGTGTTCTAAATAATAATAATAACAAAAGGCATCGAAAATAAATCACACTAAGTATAATCACAAAAGTAATAAAAAATAAATAAAAAAATAATAAGGATAATATAAAAAATAATAATAAATAAAAAGTATTGAAACAAAAGAAAATAAAAAACATAATGTTAATAATAATGGTTAAAGTAGTAAAATGTTTAAGTATGAAAATAAAAAATGAATGACTCATAGTATACATATTTTGAAAGGAAATTCTTTGAAATGTTTAAGTATGAAAATGTAAAAATGGATGACTCGTAGTATATATATATATATAATATGATATATATATATAATATATAGATATTTATATATATATATATATTATATATATATATAACTTATAGTATATAAGGGGTATATATATATAAATATATACGCATTTTAGGCTCATCTTCTTAATGCAAATTTGATTGCAGGTTATTGAAATATATATATATTATGTGGAGAACGTGCTGTGCAGGATAGTGTGCGGGTAGATCGATTTAGCTTCTGGCATGTGTTATTGATATAGTGTCTACTGATTATGTAGGTATATATGAATATATATAGTATATAATATATGACTATATATATATTTGCATTTCGCAGGAGGTGAAATAGTTGCCTGCTGGCGGGCGCCGGCGTGGCGGCGTGGAGACGCGGAATATTGCGCCCTGGCGGGCGCAATGCGGCGGGGCGGGGGACCGCGCGCGACGGCACCAGCGGAGTTTGCGGGGGTTGGCTGCCTTTTGCGGGTGGGGCTCATGCTGAACCCTGGTGGTTAGCTTATGAACTAGGAAAACTACTCGACCAATTCACAAGTAAGGAAAACAAGTTCCTTCTTTACCTGTCTTAAAGGGATCTTACCGATCGCAGCATGTTTGCAGTTGAAATAATATTTATAAAAATAGATAATAACAATGATGCTTGTCTATACTGGAATTACGCTTTTTGACCTGGTATTAGGATTAAAATTAAGCCCGTCTACAAAAAGGCTTATACAAATTTAGGCCCTAATTTAGGCCTAACTGTAGTTATTGCACCACAAGTTTTACGAAAAGGGCAGTTTTTGAAATATATTTTTGACCTGGTATAGGCCTATAATCAGCCCCTGGGATACAAAAAGATTATCTTCAATCACATTTTACAGAGAGATGTCAGTTTTGTATCTGTAAGGAGTGCGGGTTGTTGTGTTTCTCGTGTTGGATTGTCAATGTAGCATAGATAAATAAGTAAAGGAAACTCCGAAGTTATTTAAAAACTTTGACAATATTTTTAGTTATATCATTCGAGTGAATAATATAAATGTATGAAATAATTGTTATTTTTGAATAAGAACTTAGAAAGATTTTAATTAGAAATACATGTTTAATTGTTAACAGAGAATGAAACTTATTTGTCTTTTTTATACTTATTCATTCGCTATAACGTATGATTGTAATAGCAGTTAAGGTCAAAGAACAAACTGGCTCTAAGTGAGCTTTGGATTGGTTAAAATGGAGGGGATGCAGGTCTGAACCTTGTTATCTGGATTTACTGTATTTATTTGCTTTAAGTACGTAAAGATATATGTTTGTTTAAATATAAATTTTCATTAAATTTTACTTAAAAGTTATTTTAAGTCACATGTTCTTATAAATAATAATAATAACTTAATGATCCTTGGTCTATTACTGGAATTATCCTTTTGTATCCTTGGTATTAGGACTTAATCAGTCATGGGTATTTACAATAATAGCTTTATTCCTATAATTGTGGTCCCTAATTTTTTATGGTCCTAACTGGGTAGTTATTGCACCACAATTTTAGATCACAGAAAAAGGTTCATGTTTGAAATAATTTTGATCTCTTGGAATTAGGCCTAAATCCCCCGGCTACAAAAATGTGAATTTATCTCTTAATATTGTAGACCTATAAAGTAGTTTATTTCACAACATTTTAACAGGAGTAGAGGTTCATTTCGTATGCTTGTATAGGAGTGCGGGTTGTTTTGTGTTTTTTCTCGTGTTGGATGTTCATTGGTACATAGATGATTATTAAAATTATATAAAGAAAATCCGCCAGGTATTGGATTTCTTTACTTTGCAATATTTATTTTTATGTTTTAATATAAATGTGAATATATATATATGTAAGTTGAATTAAGTGGTAAGTTTAGAAAAAAGAATCTTAGAGAATTTTAATTAAAATTACTGTAGGGTTGTAGCAGAGAATGAACTTTTATTTTGATACTTTATTAACAATGGCTAAGGATGAATGTAAATGCATAAGTTACAAGAAATTAATAGGTGGCATATGCGGAGAGGCAGGGTGTGACCTTATTGATTACTTGATTTATTGATTGTAAAAAAAAATGTTTTTTAATAATTTCATAAAATTTTAGTAAAATTATTTTTAAAACTTGATAGTTATTAAATTTATAATTAAACATAAAAGTTATTGACTGTTTAAAAAGAAATTCTTTGTTCAAAGCTTTGAACAAAGAATTTATTATAGAAGTTTTAAGAATACTTTGAAATAATTTTAGTTTATATTTGAATGAGTAATAAAATGTACGTGTATAATTAAAACATAAAATATTGTGATACTTGGCAACCTTTGATGGTAAGTGTGTGTGTGTGTGTGGTGTTGCGTGTGTGTGTGGTAAGTAAATCTGTGTGTAGAGTTAAGTATAAACTGTGTGTGTAAGTAAATTATGTGTGTGAGTGTAAGTAAAATCGTGTGTTGAGTGTAAAGTAAAGTCTGTGTGAGTGTAAGTTAAAATCTGTGTGAGTGTAGTAAATCTGCGGTGTAAGTAATCTGTGTGAGTGTAAATGAAAGTGTCTATGGGTAAATGTAAGTGTCATAGTGAATGTGTGGTATATAGTGTAAGTGGCGTCCGCGTGTGTATGACGAGTGTAAATGGTAGTGTCTAGTGGGTAAATGTAAGTGGTCATTAGTGATATGTGTGGTAATAAGTGTGCATGAGGTGGAATGGTGTGTATAAGAGTGTCATAGTGAATGTGTGTATAATGTAAGAGTGTGGTGCTGTGTGTGGTGTGTGGTGTGGTGTTGTGTGTGTGTTATTTCTAAAATAGATAATATAACAATAGGCAATGAAGATAAATACACTAAGTATGAATAATAAATCATAAAAATAAAATAAATAAAAATAAATAAAAGTAATATAAAAGATAAATAAAGATAAATAGAAAGTATTAAAACACAAATAAAAAAAACATAATGTTAATAAATATCATGAGTTAAAAGCAGTGAAAAACATATGACGTTGAAAGCGAGTAAAACAGGTATGAGTTAGAGCAGTAAACAGTGGAGGTTAAGAGCAGTAAAACCATGAGTTTAAAGCAGTAAAGCAAGTAAAGACAAAGTCTATACTAATCCCGCCCTTGGTGTTAGGTCACACCTCTATTGATTGTAACTGATGTTACTGTTATTAGCAGGTAGGGTAATGTTTAATATAGATATATGAGTGTAAAGCAGTTAAAACATAGTGTGAGTTAAAAACAGTAAGCAGAAAGTTTAGAGAGCAGTAAAGCAGAAAGTTAAAGCAGTAAGCAGAAAGTTAAGCAGTAAACAGAAAGTAAGCAGAAGATAAAGTAAAAGCAGTAAAAGCAAAATATTACTAATCCCTTAGGTGTTATGTAACACCTCTATTGATTTAAGGATGACTATGATTTACTGCTTTAAGTATGTAAAAATGTAAATTAAAGCAGTAAAGCGAAAGTTAAAGCAGTAAAGCAGAAAGTTAAGCAGTAAAAGCAGAAGTTAAAGCAAGTCAATGGGTTCATAGAAAATAGTAAAGCAAGTAAAGACAAAAGCATACTAATCCCTTAGGTGTTAGGTAACACATCTAAAATTGATTTACTGATTTAAATGCTTTAAGGTATGTAAAATTGTTAATAAATATGTGAGTTAAGCAAGTAAAAATAAATGTTTTATATCAGACACTCTGGATTTTTTCTTCTTACATACAATTTAAAAATTTAGTAAATTAAAATATTTTAGCTGGGTGCGGTATATATATATTATATATGAATATATTATATATATATATATATATATATATATATATATAATAATATAATATATATATATATATATATATATATATATATAAGTATATATAGTAGTATATATATATATATAATATTTATATATTATATAATATTATATTATATATATATATATAGTTATATAATAGGCTATAAGTTGGATAGAATACTAACTCATAGTAGGAGGCATCCTAGCAACTTGTAATATACACGAATCGAATTCCTCATAAATTATAACCTAGGGGTAGACATTCATATTAGGGCTATTCGGGGCTCAGGGGCGGCTAGAAAAGGCTTGAAAAAAGTGGCACTCCAGTTGGCACGATGTGGCACTCACTTGGCACTATGTGGCACTCACTTGGCACTCATTGGCACTCATTGGCACTCAATTGGCACTCATTGGCACTCACACTGGCCACTGCACCTGGACTCCACCTGGCACTGCATAGAACAACTATAGAACATCCCTAAATACTTCTTACGTTGATTGGGAACCATCAGCCATCAAGTTAGCGTTGGTCAAAATTGACCCATGGTATCTGGCAAGGTCAAGGCGGAAATATCATGGTCAGACAAGGTTAAGACATCAAAAAAGGGCTAAGTCCTAAAGGAAGACAAAAAATTACCGGGGGTCAAAATTGACCCATGGAACACCAAAGGGTTGGTTAGTTGTGTTTGTACGTGAGTATAAGTGGCAAATGTAAAGTGTCTATGGGAAATGGTAAGTGCTATGAGTGAATAAGGTTGTCATAGGAATGTGATGTATAAGTGTAAAGTGTGTGTGTGTGTGTGTGTGTGGTGTGTGTGTGGTGTGTGTGGTGTGTGTGAATGTAAGTGTCTATGGGTAAATATGTAAGTGTCAAGAGTGAATGGTGTATAAGTGTCATAGTGAATGTGTTGATATGTATAAGTGAAAGTGTGTGTGTGTGTGTGTGTGTGTGTGTGTGTGTGTGTGTGTGTGTGTTGTGTGTTGTGTGTTGTTCAAGTTAGGAAAGATCCATACATGCGTTCAAGTTAGGAACGAAATAATGTGACGGGTGGGACACGAGTGGCCAAAAAGTTAGCGTGGGGTCAAAATAGACCCATGGTATATGGCAAGGATAAAGCCGAAAAAATCATGGTCAAACAAGGTAAGACATCATAAAACGGGCTAAGCCCCTAAAGGGTGGGGCAAAAAATTACCGTGGGCAAAAAAATGACCCATGTATATGGCGAAGGTCAGGCCGAAATATTCATGGTCAAACCAGTAAAGACATCAAAACGGGCTTTAGCCCCTAAGGAAGCGAAACAAAAAAAATGATCGGTGGTCAAAGAATATGACCCATGAGAGGACAATTAACGCGTGGGTCAAAATTGACCTCATGGTATGCTGTCAAGCTTTGGAGCAAAAGGGAAGGACAAAAAGGTAAAGACATCAAAGAATAGGGCTAAGCCCCTAAAGGGGGTCCAAAAATAGGGGGTGTGCCAAAATTGACCCATGGATAACCAAAGGTTTGGTCGAAAAAAATTAGGGTGGGACACATACAACGGTTGCTTACGCAACCGGTTGGCGCAACCCTTGCTGTCGAAGGGTTGCAGAAAAAATTAGGGTTGCGCGAAAGAATTAAGGGTTCCAAAAAATTATGGGTTCTCAAATAAATTAGGGTTCTGCAAAAAATTTGGGGTTCTCCGAAACAAAGAATTTGGGTTCCTCAAAAAATTGTGGGTGTTCAAAAAATTTGGGTTCTCAAAAAATTTGGGTTCTCAAAAATCCGGGTTCTCAAAATGGGTTCTCAAAAGATCCGGGTTCTCAAAAAATCCGGTTCTCAAAAAATCCGGGTTCTCAAAAAGGTCAAGCCCAAAAAAGTTAAGGTAAAAAATTCAGGTTGCCCAAAAAGGTAAAGGTCAAAAAGGTCGCGGTCACTTTGGGCGAGCAATATACCTCCCCTACTACTACTACTACTACTACTAATAATAATAATAATAATAATAATAATAATAATAATAAAATAGATAATAATAATTAATAATGAAATAATATATAATTAATAAAAAAATAATATATATAATAATAATTGAATGGATAATAATATATGAATAATACTACTAATAAAATAATAATAATAATAAATAAATAAATAAATAATAATCATAGTAATAATAATAATATCCCTTACAATATTAACAATGATATTAAGCCTATCAGACTTAAATAATTTAGGCTTTGACCTAGCTGATACTTTTGCCGCTTGCCAAAGAATACTTCCAAATCGTAAATACCTTAATTAATACAAAAAAAAAAATAGATAAATAAATAAAAAAAAATTACAAAAATAATAACAAAAATTAAAATAAATGGAAAGTAAACCCATCCTGTCCCTTGCCTAACGCAATTCCCTCAGCTGGGCGCAGACGCGGGACTTAAATAGAGGAAGATTGAATATTGCAAGGAAAATAGAAGATGGCAAGGAGTTCCACAAAACAAATGTGACTGGAAAGAAGGAGGCACCACAAAGAGTGATCCTTAAGTGTCCAAGATTCACACAATTCCCATGTGAGAACAAGGCACCTCTTGTGTTACGAGGGCGACGCAGTGTTGGAGGAATGCGAGAGGTCAATTCTCTCGAGCCCCTGCCGTTGTAATACCTGTAGAAAAAAGATATGGTACCAACGTCACGACGCAGCGAAAGAGGGTCAAGGGAGTCAGAAAGTACGGGACAGTTTATAAGCCTCTTAGCCTTAGCTTCAACTTTATCCAAGAGGAGGGTGGAAACGGAACCACCCCAAATGTGGGAACAGTATTCTATACAGGGGCGAATAAGACCTTTATATAACTGAAGTATCTGAGCAGAAGAAAAAAATTCGCGATTTGAACAGAATTCCCAGCTTTTTTGAGGCCATTTTAGCAACCGATGTGATGTGAGGTCTCCAAGACAATTCACTATTTATGTTTAGTCCAAGAATGTTTGCTGTTTACGGGTAAGATATTAGAGCCGTCAAAGGGGATAGGAAAGTTGGGAGATGTTTTAGAGAGGGAGATATGAAGAAGATTTGAGTTTCAATAGAGTTGAAACTTCCACAAGATTAACGGTTACACCACTGGAGAAATCCCGAACAAATCGGCAAGAATTGAATCAGAAAGCTGTAGACGAGAGGCAACTCTACCCAACAAGACCCCCCATGGTCCTTAAGGGCAGAAGACCATAGATCAGTGAGATAGGAAAGGATGTAACCAGTTGATCTCGAACGTCGAAAGCCATACTGACGATCTGAAAGAAGGGAATGAGATTCTATATGATCGAGGAAATGAGAGTTAAGGAGAGTTTCAAAAATTTTAGATAGAATACAAGTTAAGGCAATAGGTCGATAGTTAGAAGGATCAGAGCGGCTACCTTTTTTGGGGGATTGACTGAATAAAAGAGCGCTTCCAGCATTGAGGAAAAGTATTAGTATTAAGGCATAGGGAGTAGAAGTTTGAACGAGGACAGGCTGCCAGCCTCAAGAACCACACTCCTGTAAAATACGAGGAGGAATGCCAGCTGGGCCACTGGACTTCCGGACGCTCATAGACCTCAGTATCTCACTAGTCACTTAATAGGATATTATTGTAAAAATAATAGGATATACCAATTTACAGTTTTAATACAAATATGTATATTTTTCATAATTACAACGCTTATGAGGCCTAGTTCTTAATATTTTTCACTAGTCAACAAAAGAAGCAAGTTCAAGTAACGAATGAAAGAAGTTAATGACTCATTGAACGGGCAACAATTACTATCTTTTTTTCTTCAGCGAACGCAATAAAAATGAGAAATGGACAGCAGGATAAGAAAAGAACGATTGTTAAAGCATTACTAAACGGGATTAATATACCGCATAAGATATAAACACATTTTGAGCCATTGAGAGGAGCGGTTAGGAAAAATTTTGGAAAAAAGTTTATCTGTATCGGATAATCGGAAGTCGACGATACAATGTCATAAAAAATCTGATTAGAAATTATTGTTAGTAACTCTATAATTAAGGGTAACGGTTTAACGATGTAGGGGAAAATTTAAACTCGTTAACGTTAATTCACAAATGTAACTCGTTAATAGTCCGTTACTTCTTTTCGAAATTAACGAAAGCGTTAAAAGTTAACCCTAAAAATTAACAGAGTTAATAACGAATTAACGCTTTACGCGTTTAATGCCGCACGCTTTGTATATAATAATTATATATATATATATATATATATATATATTATATATAGTATTATATAAAGATATTTATCGACAGCCAAAGAGTAACTTTTTATTCCAAGAGTGTTTCAGTTATAGTATAGTACTAGGTTACTATATTATATTATATATTAAGTGTATATGGTATATATGATGAGTGGTAGGATTAGTTATAATTTAGTATATATATTATATATATAATATAATATATAGATGTATATAGATATGAGAGTTTATGAGTATAGTATGTATCGATTATATATATATATAGTATAGTAGTATAGTAGTATAGTAGTATAGTAGTAATTTGTCCTTTAAAAGGAAGTTAACAGATATATATCGAAAGGACGATGTAATCGATTTTTTTTCGATATTTTTCAAGCAATAAGCGTCAGTTACCAAAAAACATTTTTTTTTTTACTAAAGGAAATAACCCAAGATTAAATCGCAAAGATGGAAAGATTCAGGGTCTCTCGGCCTCATCGGGGAGACGACCTCTGTCCCCTCCGTCGGCTCGAGCCCATTAAACAAAAATTTTTAAAGAAAATTAACATATAAAAATTAACATCGATAAAAAAAAGCAACTTGTTGTAACTCTTGCGCTCTTTCTATTGGAGTTTTTAGCTACAGCGTGGCAAATGCAGGGCTCACAAGGTAGCGTTCGGCGATTTTCAATAATCATATCTTTTTATGTTTAACTTCCTTTTAAAGGAGTAATGTCCTATATATTATAATAATAATATTTTTTATTATAATTATATTTTTAAAAATTTAAAATAATAATTTATAAAAATATTATATATATTTAATATATATATATATATATATATATATTATATAATATAGTAGGAAGTCTAGTCGCTCTTAAAAGGATGGTTAACCGATATTCTATTGGAAACGAAGGAATATAATCGATTTTTTTCGAAATTATTTCAAGGCAATAGAGCGTCAGGTTTGCCAAAAAAGTTTTTTTTTCTTAACTAAAGGAATACCAAGATTAAATCGCAAAGATGGGAAGAGTCAGGGTCTCTCGGCTCAGCGGGGAACGACGGGGGACTTCGTCCCCCCCCTCTGTCCCCCACCGTCGGCCCAAGCCCCTTAAAAATTTTTTTTAAAAAATTAACATTTTTCTGAAGCATGATAAAGGAAAAGCAATTTGGTTGGCACTCTTGCGCTCTTCTATTGGAGTTTTAAGCTAACTCGTAAGCATTGTTGGTTCCAAGCGTATGTTTTCGGCGATTTTTACGATTATCAATCTTTTTAATGTAACATCTTTTTTAAGGAGTAAAGTGCATATATAATATATAATAATATATATTATATATATATATGATATATATATATAATATATATATATATAGTATATATATAGTATATATATATAATTATTATATAATATATATATATATATATATAATATATATATGGCGCTACTCCTTTTAAAAGGATGTTTACATAAGTAGAGAGCGATATTCGAAAAATCGCCGAACCTTAGGCGTGGAACCCTTGCAGTGTCACGTGTTGGCTAAAACTCAAATTGGAAGCCGGCCAGAGTTTGCCAAAAATTGTTACTTTTTTTTATGGTCTAGCTGCCACGAGAAAAATATGTAAGTTATTTAGTAGCTTGTATAGTTGGTCTGTTTATAGGGGCTGGAGCCACGGTGGACAGAAGGGGGAGCGAAGTTCCCCCTGTCGGTCCCGGTTGAGGCCGAGAGACGCGCTGACTCGTTTCCATGCTTTTGCGGTATAAATCTGGGTATTGCGGTTTAGTTAACAAAAAAAAAAGAAATTTTGGAAACTCTGACGCCTCTATTGCCTTGAGAATAGTATCGAGAAAAGAATCGATTATATTCCTGTCGCTGCGGAATTTATTAGTCATGGTCTAACATCCTTTTTAATGGAAAGTTCATTATATATTAATATATACTATATATTATATATATATATTATAATATATATATATATATATATATAATATATTGATTATATATTATATATATATAGTATATAGTATATAATATATATATGTATAATATATATATATATAGATATATATATATATATATATATATATATATAGCTATATAATTATATATATATATATTATATATATATTATCTATGTGAGTACTAGTAGTATAGTTTTCATGTATTGTTTATTATACATGAAAAACCACAAATAGTAATTGTGATGATACAACAATAAAATTTGGAGTGCTGATAACAGGAATCAGAAATTTTAAAGCCGTTTTCGATTTTGCATTCTGTTACGCTCGATAAGAAATTGCTAAGTCTTCCAGGTTTTTTGAGCATAGAAATTTCGGGCATAATCGGGAACGTGTTTGTTTAGCAAGAATTTTGAATCAGCCTGTTGTGAATGAAGCGACGTGGGGTTGTTGGAATAACAGGAATTTAGAAGAAAATACAAATTTGGTTGAGTTCAACAGGTAATGTAATTGAAATCAACTATTGTGTTGAAGGTTTATCCGATTTGGAAGAAAGTGTATAGTTTTGAGAAGCTAATTTCATGAATGATACATTCGCATCAAATGCACGAGCCTTATTCTATGTGCTCAGCATCGTTGTTTGTTTGACATTTTGT
>JABUQX010100448.1:20000-22157 GCA_015478945.1 Trachelipus rathkii
CGACCCTCCGTTGGTCGTCGAAGATACCTCATAGCCACGCCTTCGAGGCGTTACAGAGACACTCTCGGAATCGTCGCTAAGAGCAACCCTTGCCCAATCATCCACGCGTTCAATGGATTGTGTTCGTCGGTGGCAAATATTTACCCAAAAACAAAAAACTAAAAACATAAAAACCTAAAAAAACCATCAACACACCTTCAATGGAAGTGTTCTCTGGCAAATACCAGTCGCGCCCTTCGATATACCGTGTTGTGTGGTGGAGCTATGGCAGGTCTCCGTGGTCAGTAATTATGTTCCGCAAGGTGTCGATGCATTGTATTGTCACTCACCCTGGTGCCGTGTACCTCCGTAAGCTGTATCTGCAGATGTCGTGCCGTTTTGTAGCGCACTCGTAATGCACAAAGACGTATAAATCGGTCTTCCACGGGTGTCGTGGCCCTGAGCCTACCTTGCCCTCGCCGGCGATCATGTGTCAGAGTTTAATGGTACCGTTGGACCACCCGTGCAATCGTTGTGTGCGCTTCACAGAACCGTCGACCAAGTGCCCGGTACCTATGTCCTTTGGTGTGGAGTGCTGTAATCTGCACGCACTGATCTCTTGACAGTTGACGCACTATCCTTTCCACGTTTATCGGAATCGCTTCGTACGTGAATGATCCCTCGCTCGATTATACCCCCACCTCTCTCAGGTCTAGTTACCTGGTTTATGTTTTCCTAAATTTATCGCGGTAACAGCCTAAATACTGCAGCAAATTCTCTGCGGGGTTGTTACATAGTTGCACTGATGCTGTCGTCTGTGTTGATGTGGGATTTCATGGGGTTAGGGACTTTCCCGTTCCTACGAGTGTCACTTACCCTATTGGTGCGTTATTTTTGACGAGTGGTATATATATATATATAGTATATATATATATATATATATATATATATATATATATATATATATATATATATATATATATATATATATATATATATTACTGTTATATTATATTATAGGCCTGTATAGGGGGTACAGCTTATAATTATTTTCGTTTTAGGGGTACGCGATCAAAAAAGTTTGGAGACCGCTGGGTTAAGCGGAGGCATAGTGGAGAGTGTGCTGGGAATCGACCGGCTGGGAGACCGAGGAAAGTGTAGATTGAGTCAGTAAAGGAATGCCTGGAGGAGAGAAATGTGAGTTTGGCAGAGGCTAGAAGAAAGGTGCATAGTAGGAGTGAATGGCTGGGTTTTGTGAGGGGAAATGGTTGTGGTCCACCTGTGCCAAGGGATGAGCCATACATTAACGAGATGCCATAGGGAAGGGCCGTCCCGGTTCCGTGAAACTCTAGGTTAGATTTTCTGACTGCGACGAGTTCTCACTAAAAGGTATAACAGGGGGCGGTAAGACTGGGCTTTCTTTTCGACTTTCGTCATATTTTTCTACTACTTTTCTGTTTCCAGTGTATGCTACGCACCTTACCCCCAGTCTTGGGGAGAGAAGATGGGTGATATTATATATATATATATATATATATATATATATATATATATATATATATATATAATATAGTATATATATATATAATATATATAAGTAATATATATATATATTATATCTATATATTGGCCGTAGACAGAATTTTTTTTTCGGGGTCTCTCTAGATTAAGATTATATATATATATATTAATATATATATATATATTATTATATATATTACTATATAATATAATATATATATAGTATATATAGTATATATATATATATATTATATATATATATATATATATATATATATATTGTTGCGTCTGGGTGCAGGAGGCTGCTAGCACCAATGAAGAATTCCTAGCAGCTTCCGGGAAGAACACGCCACTTTATCGGACAACGCTCACTCTCTTCATCATCATCTAGTCTTCAGCTAATGTAGGTGGTTATCAAGATCAGAAAATAAAACCCCTTTTGAATTGGTGACCACCTGAGTGACTAGTGCCACTGGAGTGGCACAGGCACAACGAACACCAACAAACACCCATCAAATGTGATTCCGAACATCCATCAACATCAGCAAGCAACAATCAAATCAAGTTTCTTCTATTGCGGCGCTACTCTGTTTGGTCAATCCTGTGCCGTCTGTACTTGTACTTCTCCAAGCTTCTGCAGAGTGGTCGAAACCTTTA
>JABUQX010100449.1:10000-12500 GCA_015478945.1 Trachelipus rathkii
CGGGCGTGCCTGAATGACAGTTCGCCTCCACTGGTATTCTTCAAAAAAAAAAAACCCAATGCTTACTAGCTTGCTCCTTACCTTGGTAGACTATTCCGTCCCTATCTTTCTATTTCGACCTTCCTTACTTACTGGAAATCGTGCACAACTTAAAAACTGTGCCCGAAAAAAGTTGATCTCTCTGCAACCACCTCCAACTATCATCCTTTTGCTTCAATTTCTGTTATCTCAAAGATTTTCGAATCTACATTTGAGAGGAAGATTTAGAAAAGCTGAGTTCTTCTAATGTTATCTCTGAATGTCGATATGGCTTTCATTGGAAGAGCTCTATGATAATCTTGTTTCTTCTCTTTCTGATTCTTGGTGCTCTCCCCTTCGGAATTTCGGTGAATCTCTTTCCTGTGTCGATTTACATATTGAAAGCTTTCAATGAAGTCTGGCACAAAAGTTTTGACTTCTAAACTTCACCTCTTTTGGCATCTATCTGAATGTGACCTTTTCACTTGACCTTTTGTCCTGATTTCCATTCCGGTCGTTCTATATCGACTGTTGTAGACAACTATCGGTCATCCTTTAAATCTATAAATAGTAGTGTTCCTCAGAGTACTCTTCTATCCCCCAACTATCATTCTGCTTTTCATTATGGACCTTCTCTATATTATTTCTTCACCTATCCATTTCTATGCCTATGACTCCACTCTTCATTGCTCTCTTTAATTTAATAAACGTCCCTCCCAGCAACAATTAGTCTATGCCACGAGGGCTACCTTGGACCGACTGACACCTGATCTTTCTCGAATTTCAATTGGGACGTTGAGAATAAGGATGTTTTCAGTTTTTCACAACTCTCGATAATCCTCCGCGCAACTATAATTTCATCTTCAAAAACACCACAACTCAAACCCTCATCTGTTTCTTTTTCTCGTGACCTTAATTGGAGGCATCGCATTATTTCACTTTCTAAACAAGCTTCTAAGAGCTTAGGTGCTTTGAGGCTCCTTAAGATTTTTTTCTAGCCGCCCTTATTGCATGCTCTTTATAGAGGTGTCGTTCGCCCCTGTATGGAGAACCCTTCATACATCTGAGCTGGTTCCACACATACAACTCTTCTGAATAATTATAGTCTAGGGTTATTTCGTCTTAATTAACTCTCGCTACTCTTACACCGAACGCTCTCCCTAGTCTCACTCTATCCGTCGAGCTGTTGCTTCACACTCTTTATTTCATTGCTGCTACAACGGACACTGCTTCTCTCTCTCTCTCTCTCATCACCCTCTTCTCTCCTCGTCCTCTCCTCTCTCATCCCTTTCTCTCCTCTCACCTCCTCCTCTCTCTCTTCTCTCTCTCTCTCTCTCTCTCTCTCCTCTCCCCCCTCTTCTCTCTTCTCTCTCTCTCTCTTTGCAACGGACACTGCTTTTTCTGAAATCGTCAATCGCAACCTCCTCCATCGAGAAGGGTTCCTGTGAGACAACAGGTTATGAGTATAACTTTTCTCTGGGAGTTCTGTATGCTAGTCTTTCAAAAACAATCACATTCTTTCTCTATCCAACAACTCTTTGACTAAAATCTTTAATCACCGCTATGCTCAATTCTTAAATGTCCTCCACTGAAATAAAAAATATGGAACGCCACTCCTTTAATCAAGCTTTCCCCCGCAACTTCCTTCCTTTTAACTTCCACCACTTTCAAGCGCTGTGGTATCTTGCATGTCGGCCTTTAAATTGGATCTAAAGTCCAGAAAAACTCCTCCAAACTTTGTGGTGTTGGTTGAATTAGGTAACCCTTTACCACCCATCAGAGGATATATATTAATATATTAATATATATATATATATATATATATATATATATATATTATATAAATATATATTATATATATATATATATAATATAATATATATATAATATATATGTAAAATTATATATATATTTATAATATAATATATATATATAATGATATTATATATATATATATATATATATATATATTATATATATATATATATATATATATATTATATATTTATATTAATATATATATATATATAGTATAATAATTATTATACATATATTATTTATATATATATATATATAATATATTATATATAATATATATATTATATATAAATATATATATATATTATGATATATATTATATATATATATAATAGTATTATATATTATATATTATAATATATATATAATATATATATATTATATATATAATATAATATATATATATATAATACATATATATATATATATATAATATAGTATAAATATATAATATGATATAATATATATATAATATATTTATAATATATATATATATATAATATATATATATATATCTCTATTAAGTAAAATACAGAAATATTAAAAAAAAAAAAGAAAAATGAGAAAAATTAGCACTTTAATCGTGAAAAAAAAAAAAAAGAAGGGGGGGGGGGGGGGGGGAAGGCCATTACGAAATATTTTTCGGACATTTGAATTATCCGTG
>JABUQX010100449.1:37500-40000 GCA_015478945.1 Trachelipus rathkii
AAATGGGAAGCCCATTCGCATAAGATTTTGGATTTTAAGTGACATTCTTAAAAGCTGTTTTTGCCAAATAGACGACTGGTGGTGTCACACCTTGTTAATGCGGGTGAACAAAAGTGCAAAGTTTTGCAAAGCTCTCCAATAGATCTTTGCAGGGCTTAAATGTTATGAACTTTATCAGATTTTGTAGATTGCATTAAATGCTCTTAGAAGAATATAGTAGTAGAAATAAAGAATGCAACCACCTGTTTACTAAAGTGGATATGTTCTGGGCTGAGCTTGTAAAGCTTCTTTTGACGAATAGTGTCTTCTTCACCCTTCTGCATGAATGACGGTCGTCTCTCCTGAAAATAATTCCCCACTGTGTTCACCTTCTGACAGCAGTTTGCGTATCCCAACCATCCTAGTTGAGTATTTTAAATAACTTGCTTTGTACTCCAGAAATACTGAGGAGATTACTTAATTGGTCTGAATAAACTTTTGAAATTTCAGTTTGTTCAAAGATCTTGAAACAGTACGAAACTGTAGTGAGGGATATTCTGTTTCTCTTCAATGTCATCTACATGTATTGGACGAATGTTTACTCTTGCCTGCAATTCAAAAAAAGAGGTGGTATGATTCTTCTGATGCACACATTATAAACCATCCCAGCGAAAAAGTGCTATGAGGGATCTGTTGTTGCTATATTATGTCGACATTGTTAAGCACCCTTTGAGAGAAGTAGGCCTGATGGGCACAACGCTTTGCTACTTTCATCCATTACAAAGGCATGTATTTCGTGGTACTTCATCATAAGACACACAATTGAATCCAAAGCTGCAAAAGTTCATCACCACGAAACGAGACCCAAAAACTGTGAATCTAGAAACTGGCCAGCAAAAGAAAATTAATATATCAGAGAATCGAGACCAAGCATGCATTACAGCCCTAATCTTATCAAAACCTTGCTTCAAATCATTGCTTTTGCCATGACAAGATATTCAAAAAGTTAAACAGGAATTAAATAGAAACTTCTGCTTTTCCTTCCATTATAAATGATCATGATACTGGACAAAAGCCCTTATTTTTGTTCACCAAATTTATTTGAAGTTCGAATCTGTTTTCTGATAACTAAATTCTTGCTTCATCAGGGGCTTATCAAGTCATTTTTTGCTTTCAGAAGTCCAAGATTATAATCGATACAAAGCTCAAATGTTATCATGTTACATTCTAAATTCCAGCCTGATATTATGATATTATCACCAAACCAAATTTTGCAATTTTTTCAAACGTTCAGAAGTGTAAGGCTTACCTCTGGTAAAAAACCAGAATATTCTACCAAATCACCGGGACAGATATTGGCTCTAACAGTTTCTGAACCACTTTGCCATGCCTTTACCAAAGCATCTGAACTATGACGTCAACTGTACGGCCTACTGATGTGGGCAATCCTCCACTGCCTTCAGGAGTATACTTCACAGGAATGGGTTTGCCGCTCCTAAAATTGACACTGCACACTTGGTGATATCGAGCTCTGCGGCAGGCAAACTTAGACCGAAAGCATCCTCATGTACATTTGTTTCTCGCCCGTTAAATCATTTGGCATTGTATTACTTCAAAATTGTCTAGCAAAACTGAAAGTACGTACAGAATGACTGCCATTTTTTACGCTTTTCATAACCTAATAATCTGCCTACAAACAAACAATTGTCTTTGAAATTGAGCGATCCAACACTTCGTAGCTTTTTTGGTAGGATTGACGTATACACGTCGACATTGTGTATGTATTTTAGCAGCACCAGTAGGCATGGGATTGAAAAGCTCATGAATTTTATCGTCGCTTCGTTTCCTTGCGTTGAGTATTCCCGTCAAGCCTTTATCGTTGCTTCGTTACCTTGGGAGTATCGTCACAAAGCACATTGGAACACAAAAAGCTGGTTTCTTCTTCCATTTTTCTTATGATAATTTCTTCACTCAAAACAAATATAACCAACCTTAAACAGATAATAAAGAAAATCAAAATTAGTCTCGCAGCATCAGGTAGAGGTGTAATGTAATCTAAAGCACTTAAGCATTTAGGTGTGTAAATATATCACGTTGGTATAATTTTTTTTTTCAATTTTCCTAACTTCATCTTGGTAAACATTTTTGCTTTTAAAAACCAACATCATATTCCTTTTCAGTATGAAGTTTCCTGTAATTTGAAACCACATTTAATTTATTATGATTTAAAAAATTAATGTTGTTTCAAGTTAGACAAAAACACGTATTTTGAGTGACAGTAAGAATGTATATTTTTATTATGTTGATTAGAGCAGTATTATACAAATTATATCACAAACACTCATTTTTGTTGCAGTGTTAGTTCCTCCTCTAACACTATTTCTACTGCACTATATGCATGGACGGTTACCTATATAAGTGTAAGCACTGGTTTGGTCGTCCAGTCGGCTAAGGTGTACCGGAGGAGTGTGTCGTGTTATTCGTGTCAATAATGTTGCATCGATTGTTTTAGTTCAATCAT
>JABUQX010100449.1:47500-48642 GCA_015478945.1 Trachelipus rathkii
TGGAGAGGGCGAAGAGAAGAGCAAAAGAGGAATGGTGTAGAAAAGTGACGGAAAATTTTGAATCGGGGAGCAAGATGTTCTGGAAAGAAGTTAATAAAAAAAGGAAGAAGAAGGAGGGGTTGGGGGAGAGGATTAAGGGAGGAGATGGGGAATGGATAGGAGGAGAGGATAGGGTGAGGAAGAGGTGGGGGGAGTATTTTAGTGGACTATTGAATGAAGTGGGTGAGGTAGGGGAGGAAGATATGCAGGAGGTGAGGATGGGGAATGAAGTGGGGAGGGAGGGGGAGGATGAAATACAAATGGAGGAAATTATTAGGGCCTTGAATAAAGGAAAAAAAGGGAAGTCCGCAGGTCTGGATGGTGTGAGAATGGAAATGTTGCAGAAGGGAGGTATAGGGGTGGAGGAATGGCTGCATAGGTTATATAACATATGTTGGAGGAGTGGTGAGGTACCACAGGATTGGATGGATGGTTGGTTCCTCTGTATAAGGGGAAAGGGGATAGGATGGAATGTGGAAATTATAGAGGTATATGTCTTTTAAGTGTGGTAGGGAAAGTGTACGGAAGAATACTGATTGAGAGAGTAAGAGGTTTAACGGAGGGGAGAATGGGGGAAGAACAAGGAGGATTTAGGGAAGGAAGAGGGTGTGTGGACCAAGTGTTTACACTAAAGATGCTTGTGGAGAAAAGTATAGAGAGGAAAGGGAAAGTGTATGGGTGTTTCTTAGATTTAGAGAAAGCATATGATAGAGTGAATAGGGGTGAACTGTGGAGGGTGTTGGAGGAAAATGGGGTGGGGGGTAATTAGGGCTTTTTATAGGAATAGTAGAATGTGTGTGAGAGTGTTAGGAGGGGAGAGTGAGATGTTTGGGACGGTGTGTGGATTGAGGCAGGGGTGTGTAATGTCGCCGTGGCTATTCAATTGTGAGGGAGGGGAGGGGGGTGGAATTGATGAATGGAAATGATAGAAGGGAAGTGAACATGATACTGTTTGCGGATGATACTGCCCTAGTGGCGAAGAACGCGGAAGGGCTGAGGTATTTGGTGAAGGAGTTTGAGAGAATGTGTGGACAAAAGGGGCTTAAAATAAATCCAGGTAAGAATAAAGTGTTAGTGTTTGAGGAGGAAGAAAGAGAGGACGG
>JABUQX010100450.1:17500-29240 GCA_015478945.1 Trachelipus rathkii
GAGGTTTGTCCTCGTGTTCCACAACCTTAACCTTACTCTTATCTTTATTGACCTCCATTCTAGCAGTGTTTTTACATCTCCGATAACTGTGCCTTTCCAGTTTTCGAATGCGTACAAAGGTCTAATACAGGCATTAAAAGTTCAAAGAAATCACTCACAGAATGGTATCTTTCAATCCAGTGTGTGGCACAGTGTCTTTTCAAAGTTTTAACTTTCGTTAAGAATTCTGAATTTTCGATTTCTTTACACAGAATGTCTTTTCTTTTTGGTGAACTAAAAAAATCATGTGCTTTTGCAATGACTCCAATGCAACATCGAATTCCTACGACTTCACAAGACTTGGACACAACTAAATTCAGTGAATGGGCGGCGCAATGAGTGTAAACTGCAAGTGGATGAATCCTAGAAACGTGTGCTTGTACTCCGTTGAAGGCACCCGACATCGCTGCAGCTCCATCATATCCTTGACCCCGAAGATACGCTATATCAATGCCAAACAATCCAAAACTTTTTAAAATTAGATCAGCTAGTCCTGTTCCTGTTAAATCACATGTAGGAACAAAATTTAGAAAAACTTCACATAGTTTTAGTGTATCAGTATTAACATATCTAGCACAAATGGAAACTTGCTCAACGCCGGAGATATCCGAAGTTTCATCTACGAGAGCTGCAAAACATTTAGACTTGTTCACAGTGTCAACAACTTGCCTCAACAAAATAGCATTGCATGCTTCTATTATGGAATTTTGAATTTGTGGACTAAGATATTTATAACCCTCTCCCTCTAAAGAAGTCTGCAGACTGGCATCACCTTTTGCTCTATACCGTAGTATTTCCCGAAAATTTCCTTCATTATTCTTTGGTTCTTCTGACATAGATATTTTACCAGAATCTCGATGTCCACGAAGAGTCAATTCTTGCCGACCACACAGTAATACTGTTTTAATTATTGGAACAAGTTGTTTTCTGTTCTAAAATACTTATTGTTGTCTTTCCTTAATTATTCTGTTTTGAATTGACAGTTCAGGCCTTTCCCACGCTTGCTCAAAACTCTCAGCATCAGCATCACAATCTATGTGGTATTTTAACGAAGCATGGCGGGTAAATTTTTCAATTGCTTTTTTCCAATTGGAGAAACCTTTCTTAACGAAAGCGCCAAGGTCCTGTGAATTGACACCAGCCCCTCCTCTAGAAACTAATACACAATATTTGCAGTATGCACTATTTTCCATCGCTGAATATACTAACCAAGGAAAGCGTTTCAGCCAATGATACTGAAAGCGAAGTATGTAGGTTCTCTTTTCTTCATTTTCTGTAGAGTGTACTTTTTGTACGTGTTCTGTACCGGGAAAGGTAAAATCTTCAGTTGGTTTCCATACGTTGTCTAAAATTTCCCGTATTTATATCCCACTTATATCATTAGGTCTGGATTCATTCTCCACAGATGTGGAAGCTTCGGGTACTAAAGTATGAAAAGGTTCTGTAGCTTTATAAGAAGCACTAGAAATTTCATCAGTCCTCGTTTTTTGCCTTTTTATTAAAAATTTTGAAATTGAAAGCTGCTGTTTAACCCTTTTTTCAGCCATTTCTAAGTACCGGTTCGACTTTATTAATAAATATTAACACGGGAACACCATGCAAAAAAATGAATATTCGCAGATAATAATAATAATAATAATAATAATAATAATAATAATAATAATAATAATAATAATAATAATAATAATAATAATAATAATAATAATAATATAATAATATAATAATAATAATAATAATAATAATAATAATAATAATAATAATAATAATAATAATAATAATAATAATAATAATAATAATAATAATAATAATAATAATAACAATAATAATTTTAATATGAAGATTTTATGACTTAATGACGTAATGGCAAGAAGCTCTGGGGGGGGGCCTCCACCCCCCCCCCCCCCCCTACATACGCCACTTTATATATATATATATATATATATATATATATATATATATATATATATATATATATATATATATATATATATATATATATATATATATTTATATATATATATGGTAGAATTCTGAAAGAGGATGCCAAACCACCCTCATACTGATATATATATATATATATATATATATATATATATATATATATATATATATATAATAATATATATAAATATATATATATATATATATATATATATGTACTGGGGTCCACCAAAACTATGTACAAAGAATGATCTTTATAATATTTAATTGGCCCTATTTAAAAGATCACCTTGCTATAGCAAATAAGAAGATAGTTTTGGAATAGCGAAACGCTTCTTTAGTTATTTCTTTATTAATTACTTCTAATGATTATTTTACAAGAACACAAGTTAAGTGTTTTAACTATTGTTCAAAAAGAAATATTTATTCCTACAATATCAATTATTCTTTAAATGTGTCTTTGATAACTTTACAAATTATTATCCCGAGAGAGAGCAAAGCTGTTAGCTCGCCCGGGTCTATTTTCTAACTGAGCTCTATCCCCATGACATGCCGAGGCACCTCGGTGACCTTGATACTGTACAAAAATAAAGAAAGAAACAATTCCTTCGGCAACAGGACTTTTTGTACAAGCTTTTCTTACAACTGTGTACCAGAAATCTTGGTAGCACTTACATATATCCTTTATAAATTTTATACAATGTAACGAGTACGGTACATAATGGTTATCTCAAAAGTTGCCTGTAACACCCCCTTCTGACAATTTTAAAAAAAGTTTAGGATAGAGGAGACAGTGGCTACTAAAGTTAGAGAGTAAAACAATAATTTTCACCTAAAATAATAGCTCTCCTACTGGAGGCAACTCTTCATTTTTATGTAACACCTTTATTTTAGGCGTTTTTACCATCTGAAAGAAAACGGATTAGTATTTTTTTTTTTTTTTTTTTTTTTTTTTTTTTTTTTTTTTTTTTTTTTTTTTTTAAGTGTTATTTTCTCTTTCTAAATCTACTAAGTTATAATATATGCGAACGTTCCTTAAATTTTCTAAATGAGGTTTCCCATTTTTTTCGATAAGTACGTTCTGTTTATTAACTTTTATAACTTTAAACGGGCCGACATAGCGGGGAGCTAGTTTGCCGACATTAAACTGTGTCTGCCGCACCACGACAAATTT
Organism: Trachelipus rathkii; assembly: GCA_015478945.1. Classification (NCBI taxonomy): domain Eukaryota; kingdom Metazoa; phylum Arthropoda; class Malacostraca; order Isopoda; family Trachelipodidae; genus Trachelipus; species Trachelipus rathkii. The sequence goes on from JABUQX010100450.1 coordinate 20,655, forward strand.
TGCCTCATGCAACCCTTTAGGCACAAAGACGTGTCGATTTTTATAATTGGTGTGTGGAGCCAGCGGCTGCGCCAAAAGGGCGGCTAGCTTTTTAACATATGCATTATATTCTATTGGGGCCGTTTCCGAAGCAGGATCCACTAATCCACTAGGTATTGCTATATTTTGGCCAAACATCAAGTTTGCGGGGCTGAGACCGTTCTTTGTTATCGGCGCGAGTCTCAGAGTGAACAACACCATAGGTAAGAGGCTCGGCCAGTCGGAGGGGCTTAAATCATGTTCCTGCAACATACATCTCAGACAAGCCAGCAAATTCCTATGACTTACCTCCAGGAGGCCATTACATCTAGGATTTGAGCTACACGTAGTCCGGTGCTCCATTCCCACGGCCCTACACACTTCCTCAAACAAGCGACTAGTGAAATTCGCACCTAAATCCGAAATAATTACCTGAGGAATTCCACAGAACGGGAAGAGTTCGTGAATGAATGCATTCAATATTTCTCCCGAATTTATTTCTTTAAGAGGCACAGCGAACAAGTACTTACTGTAGCGGTCAATTAAGGTAAGTAGGTATTTGTATCCTCTTGCATTAGGTAACTTAAGTATGTCAACATGAACGACTTCAAACTTCTTCGTTACTTCTTTAAAAACACCGTAATCAGGACTTATACCTGGTACCTGTTTTATTTTTTTGACATGCTGAGCACGTGCGGATAAACTGTTTTATTTTTTTATGCATGTGCTGAAACACGAATTCATTTTTTATGCTCAGGAGGGTTTTATTCACACCCAAGTGTCCTTTATTGTGGTATTCGCTGATTACCTTCTGCACACTATTTTCAGGCACAAAAACGCGCGCATAGTTTAAAGATACATCGACAATTAATTCTATCTCCTTTCCGTCATAAAAGAATTTCTGTTTTATTAACTTCAAAGTAGTTTTCTCTCTCTTCGCCATCAGATCGCTCAGGTACTTATCAGAATGTTGGTGTAGTCTAATTTCTTCAAAGTCCAAATCTCGTTTGAAATGCGAGACTAATATCTTTGCATTTTTATCAAACGTTGTTATTAAATTTATTTTTGCAATTTCCAATATGGCCGCTTCAGTGCGACTGCTATTTTCATTTCGACAAGACAGATCTATCGGTGCACATTCATTCATTACCAAGTTAATAGCACCTACGTCAGTCGCTATAGTATTCTCAGCCGATTGCTCATTGGCCGTCGTTAATCGGTGGGCGGAGTCAGAGACTACACTATTTGGACCAGCATCTTCTCCTACCTCATCTTGGGCAATATTATTTGCAAGTAAATATTTTAATAATGCATTTTGATTTTCGGTAATTAACTCCATCGTGATATTAAAAGTACTCAAAATAGCGAGTTCCCTCAATTCTCTAGCATTATAATTTTGTACATCATTAGCATGATTTATTTTATATACAAACGCCCGTGAACACGTACAGATACGCACATGCTTTCCCGCTAAAATTGCGCCATATTTCTTGAATAATTTTGTTAACCCTAATAATAGCTTATTTACTGGCAAATATTTTTTTTCTGTTGTATTAAAAGACCCACTATAAAAAGCAAAAGGAGTCCCATTCTCATCGTCCGACATAATTACCGTATTAAAAGCTTTATTATTGGCATAAATGTACACTTTGAGAGGCGCATCGACTGCTGGGAACCTGAGCCGAGAGGCGTGACGAATCGCTTGTTTTATATCTACAAAAGACTTCTCAGCCTCGGGAGACCACGTGATTTTTTTATTAGAGCTATTTTTTCCCTTTAAATAATTATACAAAGGCAATGTTAGATTTGTAAAACACGGTATATTTTGACGGTAAAAGGAAATTCGGCCAACAAACGAACGTACTTCTTTTATGGTTACCGGCCGAGGAACATTAATTATTTCCTTAACTTTTTCAGATAATGGCGCAAGCCCTTCTTCCGTCAAGTCAAAACCCAAATAACTTAATCTTTTTACCCCAAATTCGCATTTTTTTTATTTAAACAAATTTTAAAATAATTTAATCTCTCAAATACTTGTTTAAGTACCAACACGTGGTCTGATAAATCTTTGGTCCCTATCAAAATATCGTCTAAATACACGTGTACACCGGGAATGCCTTGAAGTAATATAGTTAAAAATCTCATGAAACATGAGCTCGAATTTTTAAATCCCATCGGTAATTGTCTAAAAGAAAAATTTCCGATCATTGTACTAATAGTAAAATAATGTTGATCGGCTTCTGCTAAAGGCAGCAGATAGTACGCGTTCGTGACGTCAAGTTTACTTAATACCTTTGTCCCATGAAGCCCACTAAATATATCATTTATATTCGGCATAGCAAATACATCATTTTTCGCCACGGAATTAAGTTTCTAAAATCACACACGATTCGTACCCCTCCCCCATTTTTTTCCAAAACGCTGATTGGGAAACTCCATTGCGATGGTGCCCTCTTTAAAACTTTCGCTTTTACTAAATTTAATAGCTCCCTCTTTGTTTGTTCGAATAATTTATGAGGAATACGACGAGGTTTAAGCTTTATTGGAACTCCGCTTATATTAGTTTTATAAGGAAAAAGTGAAGCTAATTCCCTCAAGATAGCAGTTGGAATGCTCGTCTCCTCTCCCCCACGTAAAGCACAAGTATCCCCCCCCATTTCTAAACTTAATTCTACTCAACGTTCCCCCCTCCCCCAAATTCTTTGAACAGGTCGTCCCAAGCTCTAAGTTGCTTCTCCCGCATATTAAAATTTTCCGGCAAATAAGCATTTACAAATAAATGTTTAAAATCAAATACCAGATTATTAACTATAGGAATATCACTAAAAAGTTCATTAGTAGCTACAGAAGAAGAAAATTGAGAGAGAGTATGAATAAAAGCCTTATCTCTACAAATCGTGTTATTACATAAATTTATACCTTCTTTGCTCTGAGTATCCGTTAACACATCTGTCTCAAAATTAATATTAAACGAAAATTTTTTTAAAAACGGCATTCCTAATATACAAATGGGCAATTTAGTAGTTAGAAATTCTACATCATAAGTTCTCTTTAAACCAAAATCAATTGTAACAATTTCGCGCGAGTATATGTCAATTACGGTATCATTTGCTGCTTTAATTTGACCAATAATCGATACATTCAGGTCTCCATCCATAGGGAGTAAATTGATCTCACTCCCTGAGTCGATAATAAAGACTCTTTTTGATATTTTATCAACAATTGTATAAAGTTTATAATTTCTTACATTATTTAATACAGACAAATTATTTATGACCTGATTTTCTCCAGTCGGAGCATCCGTAATTAATATATTTTGTGAGCCGCTAGAAGCCAGCGTGGGTATCGTATGGGTTACATCGATACTCTTGTCAATAGTCGGAATACTCAGAGCTTCATTGGAAGAAGGATGACCTTCTTGTACCAATTGAGCACACCCATCGTTACTCTTAAGAATTACTCAAACTACAGCCATTATTATTATTGTATTATTATTATTTGTGTGTGTGTGTGTGTGTGTTATTGTGTGTTATTATTATTATTATTATTATTACTATTATTATCATTATTAACATTATCATTATTATCATTATCATTATTATTACTATTACTGCGTTATTGTGTTATTATACCATTAGATACCAATTACATACCCTATTATTATACGCATGCAAATTATTTACTTCAGCAAAATTCCCATAATTAAAAATACGATAATTTTCATCTAAAATATTCACCTCCCCCTCTAACTCCTGTTCGAGGGGGGATCTGATGCGTTTCCCTGCCTTCTTTGGGGATGTGACTCATGGACTTGCTGACTTTCTCCATTTGGCGGGAATACCAAAGAATACATAGGACAAAATTCCGAATGACAGGTGTAACTTCTATGGAGAAATCTGGAGTGTGGTTTACATAACTCGCCGAGCAACTCAGCATTTACAGTGTTGCCTTGTTTACGTTCTCTATGAGCATTTCTTCTATTTTGAAATGATGGTTGTTCTTCTGTACGAGTCGGTTTGGCAGCGGCCTCACTCAGCTGTCCTGCGACCTTGGTGAGAGACTTGAGAAGCCCTTTCATCTCTCGAAAGAACTCTTTGTTTACTTTAGCCTCTTCTGAAACTGGGGAATTGTTGTTGTTGTTTGTATTTCGACTCTCCTCATGTGATCCTCTCTCGTGTGTTGGGGTTCTCCTTGAAGATGATTCACGGCCCCCCAATATTCTCTCCCCCTTCTCTCGTGGGGGGTTTCGTAGTCGTTCCTATAAAAGTTCTTATATAAGTTATCTGCTACTTTTGTAATTTTTTCAAGACTGCTATCGTCTGCCAGAGTCATTAAACTTTCTTGTATGCGAGATGGAAGCTCATTAATAAACAACTCATGAACAAACGGAGCACTGTTTTCAGCAAGCAGATCGAATCCTATTCTTCCCATAACATCACGAACTCTTGCTAAGTAAACTGAAGGAAGTTCTTCTTTTTTTCTTCCTTTTTTGAAAATTTCACTGATTTGACTTCTCAAATTTGGGGCGTAAGCTTCCTCTATCGACGCAATTAACTTTTGAAAGCAATCTCCCCCCAATGGAAATTTGATGGTTGCTACAATATCATGGGGAAGGACGGAAGCCAATATTCTTACGCGTTCTTTTGGATCATCCACTCCATTAAGTTTGAAAACGGTAATCGTAGTGTGTAACCAAGTCATCATATTACGCAAATCTAACTTTGGAATAGCGCCAATAGGCAGACTGGTCTTTGGAGTCCCCCCCAACGAGGGGGAGACTGTGGGGGTAACAGATCTTGCTCGTAGCGGGGTATGAAGGTCCTGACTTCCTTCCCCATCGGAGTTCGAATTTTCTTCTCTCCGAATTGGAGATTTGGGGGAAGAGGGGGAGACGTTCGAAGTTTTTGCAGATGCTTTTGGTGTAGTACTTGACTTTCCCCTACCCCTCCCGGTCTTAAACCGGGGAGATCTTTTTTTATGGCTAGGCATGTTAAATTCTCTTCTGACCGTTTCTTTATTTTTTATTTTTTTTTTATTTTTTTTTTTTTTTTTTGGGATTTTTTTTGAAAATGGAGCTCTTTTTCACAAGACTAGCGACTTTTAAAATAACGGGATTCTTCACGCTAATCGTTATGTAATAAAGTTTATGAGAGCTCTTGTACCAACGCACTAAGACTTATTTAATTGTTTTTTTTTTCAGTATATGAGTCACTTCACTTAGCACTATATTTGTTTATTGGCACTTTTCACTTTGACAATCACCACTTTTTTTTTCTTTGTTATGTGCCCCCCTAGATCAGAAAGGGGGGTTTTTGTCACTGTACTGGGGTCCACCAAAACTATGTACAAAGAATGATCTTTATAATATTTAATTGGCCCTATTTAAAAGATCACCTTGCTATAGCAAATAAGAAGATAGTTTTTTTGTTATTTCGAAACGCTTCTTTAGTTATTTCTTTATTAATTACTTCTAATGATTATTTTACAAGAACACAATTTAAGTGTTTTAACTATTGTTCAAAAAGAAATATTTATTCCTACAATATCAATTATTCTTTAAATGTGTCTTTGATAACTTTACAAATTATTATCCCGAGAGAGAGCAAAGCTGTTAGCTCGCCCGGGTCTATTTTCTAACTGGCTCTATCCCCATGGCATGCCGTTGGTTACAGCGGCACCTCGGTGACCTTGACACTATACAAAAATAAAGAAAGAAACAGTTATTTCGGCAACAGGACTTTTTTGTACAAGCTTTTCTTACAGCTGTGCACCAGAAATCTGGGTAGCACTTACATATATCCTTTATAAATTTTATACAATGTAACTTCGGTACATATATATATATATATATATATATATATATATATATATATATATATATATATATATATATATATATAATATATAAATATAAAAATATATGTATATATATATAACTATATATATATATATATATATATATATATATATATATATATATATATATAGTGTTTTTATATATATATATATATATATATATATATATATATATATATATATATATATATATATATATATATATATACTCTCTCTATATATAAGAAGTAATAAAACTGAAAATTATTTTTGTGGCTTATAATATAAACAAAAAAATTTTAAACTGTAAGCAAATTGTAAATTTTTCTTACATAATATTTGACAAAAGGACCTTTCACACACACGCACACACATATGCACACATGCACTGAGTGCATGACACTAAATAGTGCCAAATGATGTCAACTTGACAACGTCTTTTAAAAACATCTTCAAATCTAATTGTGTTTAGATATGACAGTTGTACCTTGGTGTATATATATATATATATATATATATATATACATATATATATATATATATATATATTATAACTTAACATATATATATATATATATATATATATATATATAAATATATATATATTCTATATATATATATATATATATATATATATATATATATATATATATATATATATATATATATATATATATATATATATATATATATATATATATAACTATATATAAAACTTCATAAATATAATAAACTTTTACATCCCACATTGCACCTCATCACACTGCCCCAAAAACTACACCCCAATATCAAACCCCCCAAATCTCGAAATAGGAAGTGATTGCAAAGCGCATCACTCAACATGTTTATAAGAGACCAAGTACAGACCGAAAGAGGAATTCATTTAATAACATATCTAGATCATCTAAACATCCTCAACAACAAAAACTTTCACACTAGAATTCCTCCACAAACAAACCAATCAAATACATCCCCAGACCTAACATTATGCTCCCCAAATCTCCACACAAAACTCAATGGTCAACACAAACCGACCTAAACTCTTGCCCAGCTTCCCATAATCGTAAAATATTAAATTACCATACAGCAAACACAAAAACACATAGGAAAACTTTCACAAATTACAAAAAAGCAGATTGGACAAAATTCTCAGAATACATAGAAAATAATACTCAATCTATAACAATCTCAAATACCACAACACTAAACACAGCTATCCAAAACTTCACTTTAACAATTCAAAAAGCCGCAAATACCTCAAAAAATATAACCCCACCCTTACACCTGAAATCTCAAACTTGATCAAACAACGAAACCTACTCAAAAAATCAGCACAGCAAACACAACAAATTAAAACACAAATCAATAATTTAAACACACAAATTACAAACCTAATCAAAACACATACTTCAAATAATTTTCAAACCCATCTAACAAAAAACATACAAAGCACGAGCAACAATTGAATGTGGAATTTAATAAAAACATTAAACAAAGCAAAAAAAACAACCCAACTCCCACACACGAATCTATCAAAAATCCCAACACTCAATCCCCACAAACAACAAAACAACATACCAACACCCTCGCAACTCATTTCGCAAAACAAAGTCATAAACCCACCCATCCACAAAATAGGAAAATAATCAAATCCCTTAAGAAAATAAAAAGCAACCACGAACAAACTAGAAATAACACCAATTAATATTAAAAACACCATAAAGACCCTCAAAACTCACCAGCAACCGGTCCTGATAACATCTCAAACATCCACATTAAACACTTAGGAAATATCGCACTAACTCATTTAACACACATATACAACAATTCCATCAAATTAAATCACATTCCCTTCCTCTGGAAAAGAGCAATTATCATTCCAAAGTTAAAACCAGGAAAAGACCCCTCAAACCCCTCTTCCTATCGCCCAATTTCACTACTATCCACTCTATGTAAACTCCTAGAAAAGCTCATACTGAATAGAACAATACCGCATCCGCAAGCCAAGAGAAGTTCCAACAGCTGGCTAAAAACAACTCAACCTCAACAGCTCTGAAACATTATGCATGACTTAATAATGACGGCAAATCTCTCAGACCACGATATAAAATTTCCACTTTAGCAATCGACATAAAAACAAGGCACGGCACAGTATCCAGAACACAATCTAATACACAAAATAAAAAAATCAAGCATCCCCAACAATTTAAAGAAATGGTTATCAAACTTCATATCAGAAAGAACAGCTCAAATACAGATCAATAACAAGAAATCACGCACAGTAATCATTGAACCGTGTCAGACGTGCTGCTCTACCCATACTAACCCTATTCACCACCAGATCTTACAACCACAAGCTGGACGATGTCACAGCAGCCTACTTGCAGAGTCTGGACACAACAACCCTCCTAACCCACCAATGCATCAGCTTCATGCAAACTTGGTTGGGACAATAGAATGTCTGCTTCACCAAACAAGTCCTCTATCACACTAATCACAACAGATTGCCAAGCTCGGCCAATCCCCAAATCTTCATAAATAACATCGCTATTCCACTTTAGAAAACACCCAAAATACTCGGAGCAACATGGACACACACACTTAGCTTTAAAACACAGAAAACATTACAACATCAGCAAACAGGAAATTAAACATTCTAAGAACCATAGCAGGCACTGACAAACAAACAGATATCCATCACCATATATAAACAATTTATCCGCCCATCACTGA